>PVLC010027384.1:0-21915 GCA_004027655.1 Graphiurus murinus
GTGCTCCCTCAGCCACTGTGGCACGGTCCTCCCTCAGCCACTGTGGCACCGTGCTCCCTCAGCCACTGTGGCACGGTCCTCCCTCAGCCACTGTGGCACCGTGCTCCCTCAGCCACTGTGGCACGGTCCTCCCTCAGCCACTGTGGCACCGTGCTCCCTCAGCCACTGTGGCACGGTCCTCCCTCAGCCACTGTGGCACGGTGCTCCCTCAGCCACCGTGGCACCGTGCTCCCTCAGCCACCGTGGCTCGGTGCTCCCTCAGCCACCGTGGCACGGTCCTCCCTCAGCCACCGTGGCACGGTCCTCCCTCAGCCACCGTGGCTCGGTGCTCCCTCAGCCACCGTGGCTCGGTGCTCCCTCAGCCACTGTGGCACGGTGCTCCCTCAGCCTGGCTGCTCCCAAGCACTCGGTGCTAGGACGGGTGTTCCAACCTGAGCTTGGGGCGTCACGCAGCCCACCAGCACCTGAACAGCCACTCCCGGTGATGAAAAACGGGAATCTTCCCACACCAGATGGGACACAGCCACAGCCCCAGCTCCTCAGAGACCTTCCCTCCAGCCATTCCATCCCTGGACCATAGGCCTCACCACGACTCAGCAACTAAATGGTTAAGCCCCGGCCCAGCAGGGGGCCTGGGCCCCTTCCCTGCTCTGAGGGCGCCCCACAGTCCTAGAGCTGCATGGCTTACTGTCACCCCATCTGTGCTGCTTCGGTTGGTAGCACGCCCGCCTAAAAAGACGCAGGAGAAAGCTGACAAATATGCGGTTTTCTTTATGTTCCTAGAACCAACTGGCTTTGCCTGGGGGCAGTGACTTTCCTAGAGGAGATGATGGTTTTCTGTTTGTCCTCTGGCATTTGGCATCCCAAGGTCCTGCCTTCATTTTTTTTTTCCTTTGAAAAACAAATGTCAAAGATAATATAAGCTATATGCTTATTTCCCAAAAATAAACATCATGCCTTACTTTATTAAAGAAAATATAAAAAGAAAACAACTTATAATAAAATGATACACTTCATGTTTGGGCCAACTATCCTCAAATGTAATACTAAATTGCATTGTCTGAGATACACAGATGATGAATAAATTTGGATTCAAGAAAAATAAGATCAGAAGTCATTCAAGTACCAAAATACAAAAAAAGACAACAGCAGATGCCAAAAGAAGGAAAAGGGGGAAGAGGAAGAGAAGGAGGAGGAATAGGAGGAGGAGGAGGAGGAGGAAGAAGAGGAAGAGGAAGAGGAAGAGGAGGAGGAGGAGGAAGAAACCAGTAAGACTGGCTGAAAATCTGTAATCCTAGTACTTGGGAGAAGACAGAAGATCACAGATTTGAGGCCAGCCACAGCAACCTAGCAAGACCCTCAGTAGCTTAATGAGACCCTGTTCAAAATAAAAAATCAAAAGGGCTGGGAGTGAACCTAGGTAGAATACCCCTAGGTTCAATCCCCAGTACCACAAAAAAAAAAGAAAGAAAGAAGTACTAGAGTCAGTATACATTGAAACCACGCAAAAGAAGGAAATGCCGAACAAGATCTGCTTCCTGGGCAGTACTGTCCTCCACGGTGACGGACATCCCAGATTTCACCCTCTCCGTGCCAGGCCCACCGTGAATCTTCCTGTGACAACCAGGAATGCACCCACCTCTAGGGGGCGGTATCGGCCCCACCGTGAAGCCCAGATCCACAGGGATCCCGGGGAGACTGATGCCTCACCTACTCCAGGTCTGCATACATGTGCCAGGGTGCCCAGAGCACCTAGATTGGGGAGGACCCCAACCTTTGCTCCTGAAGTTGGGTATTGAAGAAAAAAAGAAGGTCGAAGTTGAAGGTTAGGCTTTTAGCTTGAGTGAATTGGAAAGTGACACAATTGGAGGTAGAATGCCCCTGAGTTCAATCCCTAGCAGGCTGCAGGTGCTCACGGGCGTTGGCCCTGTGCCCCTCCTCCCAACTCCACGGTCAGGTCAGTGACAGCGAGAGAGACCCTCAGTCGGCCTCAGTGGCGGGTATTTTCACCAAGATGGCAGGATGCCTTTGGGGGAGCCTGCTGTTACACATTCCCCGCACACCCCTGGCTGCGGCCATCCCATAAATAGATTGACAGATGAAGATGAGAATTTGCAGACAAGGGCAAATTCAGCTATAGACATTTTCTTTTCTTTTCTTTTCTTTTTTTTTTTTTCAGTACTGGGGATTGAACCCAGGGGCATTCTACCTCCAAGCAACACCCCCAGCCCTATTTTTTATTCTTTTTATTTTGAAGCAGGGTCTCACTAAGTTGCAGAGGGCCTTACAAGGTAGCTGAGGCTGGCTGAGAACCCAGATCCTCCAGTCTCAGCCTCCCAAGTACTGGGATTACAAGTATGCGCCACCACGCCTGGCTGAGACGTTTTCATTTGGAGAAGACAATGTTCAGCGACCAGTGGAGTCTATGATTCACTTAGAGAAACAGAAATTGGAGCAGGACAGTCCTCATGGTCTCCGGGCAGAGAGATGGAAAGATTGCCCAGGCTCAGTGTTTGGAGCTCTGGGTGCCAGAAGTCCACCCCCAGCCCACTCCAGAGCTAGAAGTGTCTTAGAGGCAGCTGGGTAGAAAGAGAAAGACGAGGAATGTGTCGATGTTGTGGTTTGGATAAGTGTCCCTTACAGGACACACGTCGAGGGCCTGGTCCCCAGCCTGCGGCGCTCTGGGGGGCCCAGCGGGAGAAAGTTAGGTCACTGGAAGCGTGACCTCCAAGGGGACGCCGGGACCCCAGCCCCTTCCCCTCTCTCGATTTGCTTCCCAGCTGTCACGAGGTGAGCAGCTTGCTCGGCCACGGGCTCCAGCCATGATGTCCTACCTCGCCACAGGTCCAAAACCATCGGGCCAACCGCCAGGGACTGAGGCCTCCACGTGTGAGCCCGTGCACACCTTTCCTCTGCGTAAGTTGATTCATCTCGGCCACTTGTCACCGTGATGGAAAGCTGTCTCACAGCGGAGATGACTCGGATCCCATCCTCACATCAGTGAGAACACCAAAGACTCTTCTAGATCAAGAGGCCTCAAGCGCCTCTTCAACAAGGCCTCGGATTCAGCAGGTAAGAGCTGCAGGCTGTCAGCACAAATGAGGTCACCACACCCGCACCCCACCCTAAGAGACGTGGGGACACACTAACATGGTTTCCAAGATCTCCGGGCACATCCCAAACGTGACCCTAAAGTGCGTGCCCGAGTCCACGCTAAGCCGCCAGAGTTGCCTGCGTGTTCCAATGGGAGGAATGGGGATGGACAGAGGCCCCTGAGCCGCCCCCTGCAGGGCAGCCATGCAGACCTTCCACCACCCACCTGCAGACATTCAGGGCAATAATCTCATCTCCCTCCCAGCCAGGTGGGCACCTCACTCAAACTCACACCTCCCAGCACGGCCCGGAGAAGCCCACGGCGCCTGGGTGAGCACCAGGTATGCACCCCGCTCAGACGGAGCTCAGCTCCCTGGATCCTTCTCAAGCAGAACACCCGCCACCTCTGCACAGATCAGCATTGAGCTCAGTCCACTCTGGAGCGTCTTCCCCAGCCCACACTGAGCCCCTGAGCCAGCGTCCAGCTCCATCGTGGACAGGATGCCCCTGCTTTCCAGGACCCTCACTCCTGTGGTGTGACAGCACCTTAATAGCTGGATCTTGAGCAAAGCTCGGTCCGCTGGAGTCCTGCAAGGCAGACGATTCCAAAAGAAGGAATGCGTGGCATATCCTACTTTGCATTATTATATTCTGGAAATTTGGGGTGCTTTGGGTTTTATTTTCATATTAATTATAAAAGAAAACTTCTTAGAAACATGTGGCCTGACAGATACTGATCTCTTAGCTGAAAACAAGCAATGCCTGGAGACAACCCAATGCATTAACCTTTTACAAGCATTAGTCTAGAAACAGGTTTTGCTAGTTTATCTAAATTACTACTGCCTGGTCCCACCTGCAACCCCCTAACTACCTGAGATAAGACAGAACACTGCTTAAAGGGGCTAAACAAAATTGTAAAGATTTTAACTAATGGAAAAGAATTTTTATATACGTGTTGTAACCTTAACTGGTTGAGGATAACCTTTGGAAAAACAAGTCTGTAAAAATTCCTGTTGTATATGCCTCATTGTAAAAAAATAGTATAAAACTGCGACTGACAAATAATAAAACAGATGCGCTTCTTCACTGCATTGGGTGTGAGCGTATTCTCTCAACCTCGTCTCAATCCACACGTATGGAGGGACCCCCAACCCCGCTGCCTCAAGGGCTGGCCCCCGGCATCGTGGGATTTGGGTCTTGTGCTTACTTTTTCTCTTTCCATAGTTCTCTTAAGAGTAGTGCCTGGCACTCGGTAGGCTCGTAAAGAAGTTCTTTTGATGCCTGAATATCCTAAGTATGGGTGTGTGTGTGTGTGTGTGTGTGTGTGTGTGTGTGTGTGTGTTTTACTGGGAATTGAACCCAGGGGCATTCTACCTCCAAGCTACATCCCCAGCCCTATTTTTTTTTTTTCAGTATTGGGGATGGAACTCAGGGGCATTCTACCTCCGAGCTACATACCCAGCCCTATTTTTTATTCTTTATTTTGAAACAGGGTCTCACTAAGTTGTGGAGACCTTACTAAGTAGCTAAGGCTGGCCTCGAACCCACCACCCTTCTGTCTCAGCCTCCCAAGTACCGTGATTACAAGCGTGCGCCATCATGCCAGGCTTTTATTTTTATTTTGAAACAGGGTCTCGCTAAGTTGTGGCAGGTCTCACTACATTGCTGAGGCTGGCCTTGAATCTGCAATCCCCCTGTCTCAGACTCTCAAGTGCAAGGATTACAGGCGCGCACCATTGCACCTGGCTTGCCCTAAGTATGTATATCACCCAGAGTCCACAGATGAGGAAAGGTAAGAGGTGGACAGACAGAAGCGCCCTGTCCCCAGCCACCTCGAGCGCCTTCTCTCCACCACTGGGCCAGCCCGTGGGCCCAGCGGACTGACGGGGCAGCTGCAGGCCACGGAGCACAGCGGTCCCACCCAGGAGCTGCTCCAGAATGAGGCTCCCTCCGTGTTCACATTTATCACTGTCTCGGACTCGGGTGCACTCACCACTGCGAGAATATTAAGTTAACAGGAACACATTAAGTGCTGGTGTAAATTAAAAGCCAAATCATTCTATAATCAAATAGCAATTATTCCCCAAAGAATTACTCACTGGGAACACTTTTATCAGTATTTATTGCCCTATTTTATTATAATGGGCTACTTAATAATAAAAAATACATTATATTGATTAGAACCTAGCTTTGGATTCAGACAAAATTGCAGAGGTCCTGTGTATATTTTCGTTCATCGTATAATTTATTCCTCGCGGTTCTACTTTCATTTTGCCCTCGTCTGCAGGAACAGTTAAGGACACATAGATATATCACCTCCCGGCCAGGGAACGAGACATTCAGATGGGATGGACGTTTGAATTGGGCATTAGTAGTTGCTGTGCTTACAGAAATCAAATGCCGCCATTTAGATGCGCCTCCTATGGTCTGAGACTGCGACCGAGGAGGGAAGAAGCAGCGTTCAGGTCACCGCGACTGCCACTAGGAGAGAGGATGGAGCAGGAGGCGAGAAGCCGAGGGAAGGGGGCGAGGAGAAGAGAGGCAGGAGAGGGGCCAAGCATAAAAGACACAGGAGGAGAAGACGGAGGGAATAAGACTGCTGAGTCGCATTTTATCAAAGCTTGTAAGTGTCTTCTCAGCCAATAAAATCATAACCTGGGAGCTTATCTTTGGTACTAGTTAGGAAAAAAAAATAATCAGAACCCTTTTTCTGTTTTCTACAAGTTAGTCTTTAGTTTTACGGGGTTGTAGGACCTCTAGGTCTTAATCAATTGTCAGGCCGACCTAGGTACTTCACCCCTGAGGGTCGGATGACCATCTGGTGGGCTCACTTGAAAATGCTTGGGCATGACATTCAAAGAGCGTTAAACCATGTTTTTTGCCTATTTCCCAGTTTTAGACTGTTTTTTCCTGAAAATCCTCCTAATTTAAATTGCTACTGCCCCCACTGAGTCTAACACAGCAGCAGCCATGGCCAGACCTGTGCTCGGCCTGGGCTCCAGCCCCTCCCTCCCTCATTCAGACAGGACAATTGCCTGCTTACCTCAACAACCCACCACCTTGCCCATCCCTCTGAATATATCCCTTCTATGGAACTCCTTCTACCCAAAGAGAGGTCTGGCTTTGGTCCCAGCTCCTGGGAGGAAGCCTCCAAGCCCTTGGAACCTCCTTAGTGACAGGAGCATCCTCGTTGCTCATGGTGGGCACCTCAGACCACGCTCTGAGAGTCTGCCCATCACATCACGCTTTCCGTCATGGGAGCCCCTGGGTTAAAAACTCTACTTCTTTTCATCGTAACCCCTGGTGACTCAGAAGGAACCCTGAGTGTGCAGAGTTATTCACTCAGCAGCGTCCAGCTCCACCCGGCCCCTGGTTCGGGGGCCACAGATCTGTGATGAGGACAGGCCTGAAGATGGGGCTGGAGAGACACTGGGGCTCAACCATCCTGCTCTTGCTCCTGTTCATGTGAGGCCCTGCTCAGAGTTCTGAGAACACGGGGATTAACTGCTCACAGTGACTGCCCAAATCCAGACTTCAGGCCCAGAGACGCGTCCACCTGTCGGTCCCAGGGAGAGACAGGATTGTGTTAGCCAGGTATGGTGGTGCACACTGGTAATCTCAGTACCCGAGGGACTGAGATAGGAAGATCACAGGTTTGAGGCCAGCCCGAGCAACTAAGAGAGATTACCTCTTAGGAATTCAGCAACTTAGTGAAATATTGTTTCAAATATTAAAAAAAAAAAAAAATAGAGCCGGGCGTGGTGGCGCATGCTTGTAATCTCAGCATTTGGGAGGCTGAGACCGGAGGATCTGGGTTTGCAGCCAGCCTCAGCTACCTAGTGAGGCACTCTGCAACTTAGTGAGACCCGGTTTCAAAATAAAGAATAGAAATAGGGCTGGGGGTATAGCTCGGAGGTAGAATGCCCCTGAGTTCAACCCCCAGTACCGCAAAAAAATAAATAAATAAATAAAATTGGGCTAGGGTTGTAGCTTGGAAGTAGAATGCCCTGAGTTCCACCTCCATTACAAAAAAACAAACAGAGATTTGTGTTCAGAAGAGACTTTGGATGGCAATGTGTGGGACGGAGACTGTGACAGTTTCATCTTTTTGCCATCCTTGAGTCTCTCATCCCTGTAACCAAACCAAAGTCCCCGCAGCCATGAGCCAGGAGATCTGCCAAGAGGAGCCGACAGGGGGCGCACCCAGCCTCCACTCATCGAAGTCCCTCGGTACAGGAGGCACATCAAGGACCTTTCCCTTTCCGTCACCTTCTATGGTGTCACCACCCTACCCGGCATGGCAGCTGGACCAAGCTGGCATCCCACAGAAAAGGAACACGGTACCAGATCTGCTGCCAGGAGACACATAAGCCATCCCTCTCCCCAAGGATGACTTTAACAGTGAAACGGTTGCAATCGAGTGGGAAAGAAGAAGTCAGGAGACTCACTCACCCGCCTTGTCATACTGATGAAGAAGGAGACGGGGAAGTGATTTGCCCAAGGTCGCCGGCTTCTATCGCAGAGATCAGTCCAGCTCTCCAAGATCCTTGTCAGCCACTGTCAGGCCACTCGCCGTTGAAAAGCATCTTGTGGAAGAATACAGTTGAGTCTCTTGAAAAAACTCCAAGAAGAAAAGCAAAAGCCTTTCACTCCGTGTATTCTGCATACAATTGTAACCTTGACTGTGTTCTCGAGCTTCCGCCAAACCAGGACGTTCTGACTTAGTACAGCCCGAGAGATATGAATGTTCTTTGCAACTAGATAGATTTCTTCTAGACCTTGACTTAGCTTCTTCTGTGAATAATCAGTTGTGCTACATGCTCAGGGCCGTCACGTGGTTTGTCACCGTGAATAACCTCTTGGGGTCTGCTGGCTATAAAAGGTTGCAGGTCTCAGAATAAAGTTGGCATTCGCATTCGACATGAGTCTGCCTCATTGTCTTTAGGCTCCGGGTTCCAGGTTCAAACAGCGACTTCAAGGGCCGTGATAGGCCGTGTTGCCCATTCTGTGACTGAGGATGAGGGGTCACCGCCCTTCACCTTGGCCCTGGCTTCTGTTATCTGCATTAGTTTCACAGTTTGCTAGATGCCGTGGATACATTCAGTCCCACGTATGACACCGTCAAAGCATTGGAGGCGTACCAGATGTAAAGGTTTCCCTGTGCAATGAAGGGTCTCCGCTCTCCCAACCTGCACAGCCTTGACCGCCTGCCGCCGCGCCGGTCTCTCTCACCTCCAGTGGGCCTGGCCTCCTCCTCGTTCATTGGAATGAGGTTCTTTTCTTCTTCTGTTTTCTCTCTAGTTCTTCCTTCTTTTTTGTTTTTTCTCCATGGATGGGTCACATTGCAGATATGGAGGCTGATTTTAAGCAGTTTTATACTTCTGATTTCTAGAGTTGGAAACAACCTTACAAGGAAGGAAGATGTTTTAGAGTCACTTTTTACATGGAAAATAACTCCATTTACATTATAAATATTGTTGTTACTGTATTATTTATTCCCTGGAGTTGAATCACCCTCAACCAAAAGCCAGGCTCTAACCCAGGTACTGAGAAGCAGAACAAAGTTGCTCACTACTGAGGATAGACGCATTTATCGGAAGCTTTGCTAGTACTTACTTAGCCCACGCCTCTGTGTTGATTCCCCACTTCTGAGTTCAAAGCTTATCAGTAAACCATCTGTCTCTGTGGCACCAGAAGAGTCTAGAAGATTTGTCTATAAACACAAAAAGAAATCCAGTGTTCCAGGGAAGCTTAGCCTAGAATTGTTGACCCTATGATGTATGCTATTAAAGATATTGAACTCTTCGTGCTTCTAGAAAAGTCTAACTCATTTCATGATCACCAATACAAAAGTATTTAAACAAGGGTGTTGTAAGAAGAGAGTCTAGAAGTCCCCTCGTGTTTCTAGGTAAGTCTAACTCATTTGATGACAACTCATACAAAAGTGTTTAAACAAAGATGCTATAAGGAAAAGACAGAAAAGGAGCAACCAGATGCATTAGCAGAAAAATAACCTGAGGAAACGACCTAAGACAGGCACAGTCCTTCATGCATTTTAAAATAAAAACGGGGAAGTCGTGTGAGCCCAGCTGGGCCCTTTCTCTCCTGGCAGTTGCTATCTGCATATATGAGTAATTATACTGATTATTCTGCTATGGCTACTTTGGCATCTCGAAATCTTGTGATTGCTCCTAGGATGCGTAGATGAAAGACCCTCCTACTTCCTAAAAAGTAAATATATGACTATAAAAGTTTATGGTTTTATGATTCTAGAAAGTTTGCTTGACCAGGCTATGTTAAGAATGTGAGCTATGCGTGGAAAATGAAGAAGTGGTGCTAATTGTGCTCTGACAATGATTGATATGTAAACCTGTTGTACTCAAGAAATGTATAACAAATCTGTGCTGAATAATAAAAATTTTAAAAAAAGAAAAATAACCTGACCAGAAACGCATCACCATGGAACGGCTGGAAATGGACCCTAACATTTCTCATGGGTGCTTTTTAATCCCGCATGTCACCTCTGTGAAGAAATGCCAAGCAGACATGCTTGGGAAAGAGATACGATGATGGAAAAAGATGAGCCAGTGGACAAACTCGGGGAACACACTGGAGAAAGAAATACAAGCAGCACAGACATCAGATGAACTTGGAAGGAGAACAGGCAAACCACGGACAGCGAGACTGACGTAGCCGCTGAGTGATCCTGGGGGCAGAATTACATGAGTGCATAGAATGCAAGCAGGCCGAACTTAAGAAGGCCAGAGAGAACGTGATAGATGGAGAATGCAAGCCGATGCAAGCATAATTAGATCTTTTTAGAGAAAATCAAAGTAATGGAAGAAATGAAGTTTGTAATTTAAGAACGCTTCCTTGAAATGAAGATTTGTATATTCACACTTGAAAGAAATCCAATGTTCCAGGGGAGATTACCCTAGAATTGTTGACCCTATGATGTATGGTATTAAAGTTATTAAACTCCAAAGATACAAAAAGAATCCTTTGTGAAGACAGACCAGAAATTAAAGTCCCTTGTAAGGGAAAGAAACCAGGCTTGCCTCAGCAAAACTTAAAGCTAGAAGACAATATAACAATACATACAAAGCCCTCAAATAAAGAGAGAGGAAGTCAAGTAGTTTATGTCTAGCCAAATGGTCCTTCATTTACAAAGACTACAGACAAAAGTTCTTAACAGGAACAAATAAAATTGCTCTTATCAATCTTCCTTGGGGAAACTATTAGAGTTTGAATTTCAGTTCA
Source organism: Graphiurus murinus (assembly GCA_004027655.1). Classification (NCBI taxonomy): domain Eukaryota; kingdom Metazoa; phylum Chordata; class Mammalia; order Rodentia; family Gliridae; genus Graphiurus; species Graphiurus murinus. The sequence continues at coordinate 10,354 of PVLC010027384.1, forward strand.
CCTCAAGATTGGTTAGGAAAACTAAACCAGCGTAAGAAACATTGCATTTAAGAGGAGGATAAAGTTTCAAATAAATATGAGGATTGGTGGCAGAGCAGAAAGTAAATGTTATGCACCCAACAACATATAAATGATGTGAGAAACAGAAAAATATGGGCGAGGAAGAAAAAGGGTCAAAGACAGGAGAAGTATACTGGTTGTCTCGTTGTAATAAATATGACTCAGTGAACATCATTTAAAGCTAACAGGTCAAGTCACAGAAGAACAAAGATAGACATTAAGAAAGGTAACCTTCACTATAGTTTGGTGGAGATGAAATAAGAAATAATGGTAATTTCATTATGGCTTTTCAAAGAAATAAGATAAAACAAGACTAAGGGTATTGTGTGACATTACCATTATAAAGACGGCCATTTGAACAAACAAAAATTGTCCTAGCAGAAGAACTTCCCAAAACAGGAAAAAACATACATGCAACTTAATATGACATGAAAATAACTAATTCAAACATCCATCAACAGGAAGATCCACAAGCTGTGGCAATTCACACGATGGCATACACTTGCTAATAAAAAAGAGCCAACCTATGCGCTGTGGTTTGAATATAGACTGTCTCCCGGAAAAGCTCACACGCTCACACACACACACACACACACACACACACACACACACAGAGTCATCCCTCAGTGTCCGTGGGAGATGAGTGTGAGGAACCTTTCAGATACTGAGTCTGTGACTGTTCAACTCCTTCATATAGAAAAGCATCATATCTGCATACAAACCATGCACATCCTCTTTTGTACTTTAAACCACTTCTAGATTACTTAGAATAAATACTCAATACAATGTAGACGCTGTGTAAATATTTTGTTAGTTGTTATACTATACTGTTTAGGGAATAATGACAAGGAAAAAAGTCTTTTCCTGTACATGTCCAGTACAGATGCAATTTTTAAAAAATATTTCCACTCGTGATTAGTTGAATCCACAGATATGGAACCCCAGCATGCAGACTTCTGGCTATGTAGCTCATACAGGGATGCTGAGTTGCTCCCAAATTTGAAGGAAAGACTGAAGGACAAACTGCAAAAAGACTGGGACCAGAGTTGCCCCTGGACTTGGCATGTGCCAGCGTCCACAGCTGCACTCTTGCATGATCAGCAAGGCATCTCAGCTCCAGCAACCTCCTTTCTCTGTGGCTCCCCCAAGACTCAAGCTCCCAGGAGAACAAACGTGCTTGGCCTGAGATAGAAATGATGCTTGCCCCAAATCAATCAGTGATAGCAGGAAAGTACACGGCAAAGTCAAAAAGGCTCAGAAACCATGAATTTCTCCCATGTATTAGAGCAGTTTCCAAAGAATAAATCCTTATTGGGAGCTGGTAAGATCCTGGGGCAGGGCCTGGCAAACCCATCCAAAAGGCTCAGCAGAAACCTTGCCTTCCATTCATTCTTGTGGATGTGACCTCATTGAAATTTTTCTACACAGAATTACTACAGCGGGAAGAGTGAGGTCCTGGGCAATGGGCGTGAGGAGCTGATCTGCATGCACAGGGTGATCTAGGACTTCACAGAGTCGACCAGGACATGACCTCTCCCCCGGGGCATTTCTCTCACTAGGAAGATGAGGACTGTGTCTTAGTGGCAGTGAACACCGGGAGCGGTTCTGTCCTGAGCTCAGAGCCTTGCTGGCCTCTTGGGCCTAAATCTATCATGACCAGGAGCACGGAGTACAAGATCTCCTGCAGGGGAAGCTGGGGGCATTTCCAGTAGCCTTTCACTCGTAACAGCGTTATTTCCGATAAGCCATTAAAAGCTTTTGAACTATGTCTAAGGGAAAATTGAGAAAGCAATTCTAAGTAGGGTAGAGAGAGGAAGAGAGAGAGAAGCAGAGACAGAGAGAAACATAAGAAGATGGCCTGCACACTCACAGAATAAGGTCTAGTTCAAAGCACTAGAATAGAGTAAATTTCCCAAGATCAGAGGGAATTTCCCAATTTCACATGGAATTGTCTTTTTCTGACTCGACGTCTTTTTTCTAGACCGCAGGCCCCTGTGGAATCTCTGAAACCTGGCTCATTGAGCATGGATGAAACAAGACTTCTTCATAATCCCTCCCTTGTTTTGTCCTGGGACAAGCCCCAGCTGGGATCTGGTGTTCCTTCTCGTGGGCTCGTGCAAGGTCCTATCCTCTGTTCAAAGCCATTTTCTACTGCGAGGAAATGACCTGTGTGTCCTGCAAGGAGTGAGCAGGCCACCTCAGGGTCCCCAGGGCCACTCCCCGGGCAGTCTTGGACCAGCCCAGTTCTCCACGTTCCTGCACGCAGGTCTCAGAAGAGCCACAGAGCATGCTGAGAACGCAGTGTCCTAAGACAGGAGAGGACCACCTGAAACAGCCCAGAACTTGTAATGTCACATCTGGAGTTACAGAGAACAACTTCCTGGGTTTAGAAGAAAGATATTCTGCCTTCCCTCATACCTGCTACAAATGCCTGAAATCCTTCTTTTCAGTCTCAGCCCTTAGACACATCAGACTCCAAAGTGCCAAAGAGTTCGCCTTATTTACCAGCTGGGGCATACAGCACTCCTAAGTACTGCTTTCCTGAGTGTCAGTTTTAGCTGCCTTTTATACCCCTTGGTTACAGAGTCCAGAGTACAGAAAGGTCAGGTTTTCCTGGTTATACAAATCATTACATTGTTTAACAAACACCAGGTGTTTGTTCAGAACAGACAACCTATTTTTCTCAGATGTTATCTTGCAGCCAAAACAGCTTCCTCATAACATGTGTAGCGAAGCAGATTACAGAAGCAGATAATAGCAGTTAAAATCCCTTTCTACATCCTGGTTTAGTTATGGGATACACATCATCCTTAAGTCTTTTGGTCTAAAAAGGACACATCACCTCAAGACGGAGGGCTAGGCTAGCAGATATCTTTCCGATAATTGCTTCTTTCATTAGAGCTGCTAAAGTCTTTGATTCTTATTTCTTGTATTTATTTCCTTGAAGATTTATGGATCATATCGGGGTAAAGTACATGGTACATGGGACTGGTGGGAATTTCCAGGGACATGGGCAAACTGTCTGCCATGGCCTAAGAGAAGGGACCTGGAGAGGAGGCAGGAACAGGAAGGAAAAGCGTGCAGCTGTGTTTTAGAGACAGGAAGTGTTCCATTGTGGGAGGACACGCAGAATGACCGCTCATGTAGATCAGCAGCAGGAAGGCAGCCCAGCTGCCGCACAGTGGAGGGGTGCCTGTCCACTCCAGACTGTTGCTAATATCCCTGACTCTCTGGCTGTGCCCACTTACACAATGATGACCCCTATGGTTTTGTTTAAAGTGAGCCAGAGTGGATCAAGCAGAAGCTCAGACTTGTGATACATGCAGGAGCTGCCGTCATCTTCGCAAAGGCTGTCAGCTTTTCATGGAAGAGAGATAGGTTATAATGTGAGCCTGAGAGCCAGGCCACTGTGAGGCTACAGCAGCTCAAAGGGGCCTCTGTAAGGCTGCAACTGAAACACCAGCTGATTTGCACAAGGGCTTCTAGAACAAATTACCTAAGCCAGGAGTGGTCCACACAGTAGACCCCAGTAGTCACTGCTTGGACGTCCTCATCGCCAATATTAAAGAAAGGCCCCAGGCCGGGCATGATGGTGCACATCTGTAATCTCAGTACTTAGGAGGCTGAGACAGGAGGATTGCAGGTTCCAGACCAGCCTCAGAAGCTTAGAGAGGCCCTCAGCAATTTAGTTAGATCCTGTTTCAAAATAAAACAGGGCTGGGGGTGTTGCTCAAAGGCAGAATTCCCCTGGGTTCAATCCCCAGTACCACACACAAAAAAAGAAAAGAAAGACCCCTAAAAAGCCACGGAGTGGCCCATTTTGGCTTCACAGAGGCAAAAACTTGAATCTTTCACAGCAATAAGCTGAGCAAGAGAAGGAACTCTGCAAAGACACAGCCCGACCAGCCTTCCACATCTGCCCTGCCGTCAGGTTGCTTCTCTGTGTTTTCACAGTTGTATTTTATGGGGGAAATTGCTGCCAAAATTATTTGAGAATTGAAGGAGTCCTCAGGGCACTTCTACATGTGTCTACAATGAGTAGCTTTCACTGACAAATTCAACTCATGTATTCTCAAATTTGCTAGAAATCCCCTTCCTAGTTCATAAGAAGCCTCACTTAGAAAGAGACACTCTATAGAGCCGGTGGTCATTGAAAAGTCAGGTAAGTAGAGAGTCAGGCAGCAGGAACAAGAATCAGAAACTATCGCAGCCTTGAATTGTACACATACTTTCATTAATGTCTTCTTAGGATGGTACTCTCGGATCCATCTTCCTAAGGAACTAAGTGATTACTTAATCTGAAGCAAAATGTCTTGTTTACTTATTTTAATAAGATTTAGAGAATAATAAATAAAAACCAATCATTTGACTAATGTGATGATTAATCTGGATTGTCAACTTGACTGGATTATGGAACCCCTAAGATGATGTGGCTTTGGGTATGTTGCTGAGATGACTCGCTTCTGGAAGGGCAGATTGAAGGGGAAGTCCTGCCCTGAATGTGGGCAGTGCTGTTCTGATAGGAGCAGGACCTGGATAAAAAGAAGGAGAAAGCTGCGTGAAGGATGTGTGGTTCTTCCTAAGAAAAGCGTGTCCGCTCTCGCCTGGGATATCAGCCTTCAGCTCTTCGAACTGGACTTCGCCATCGTTTCTTAGGAGAGTTTCCTGGCCTTTCCATCTTGGACCGGGACTAAATTGTCAGTCATTCTCATCCTGAGACTCTAGTGAACCCTAATACAATTAATAAGCTTTTTTTTTTCATTTCTTTAATCAATATTGACTGAGCACAGACTATATCGCAAGCATTGTCCCAGGCATCAGGAAAACAAACACAATCAATCCATAAAAGAGTTAAGAGAACCTGGAGGAAATTGGTGACCTGCTAATAAAACCAAGCTAGATTACCCACCGTCCTGAGCCACACTACACGGGCTAGGGTTCACTGAATGTCGTTAATGGTGATATTAAAAAATTACAACTTCTAATGAAACACACTTAAGAGTTAACAGCAGGGCAGCTCTGTGTTGCTTTGGATTTTACTGCCATTGTAACTTGCACTGTGACTTCAGGAAAATTCCTTGCCTTCTCTCTCAACTCCAATTTTGTCATCTTAATGGCATCTACTAGGAAATAACACCTCCCCTTCTTCTTGGGTAAGAATTTACTGATGTATGTGAACGCGCTTTGCTAACTACCAAGCAATATGCAAACACACTTATCATTACTGACTCCACATGTCTGTGTTGAGGCCCCAAAGGCTCCTGACCCCTAGCATGGTAATATGTTTTAAGCATTCAATTAATAGTCAGGGACCAGTCTTTTATTTAATCAAATTAAAGGTCACGTAGCCATCTCATGAATAACAGACCTGTGGAATCTGTGATTAATATGCAAAACTTTGGCAGACCTACAATGCATGCTGGGGGGCGGGGAACATATTTTATAAAGTAAAACCATCATCTACAATTGAGATTTGATTGGACAATCTCTGGAGTACACGCATGTACACAGAGGCCCACATTTTAAGAATAAATCCAAGAAGCCTCCTTTCAACCTCAGCATCCATTCAGAAGCAGGCAGGGCATGGCGACCTCTGGGTGCAGACTTCTACCCTGTGATTCATCATGAGACCCATGAGGTCTTACAAAGGTCCTGTGTAGACACAGCAAGGATCTGCTGAGTCTAACATCGACTGTCGCATCTTCCTCCTTGCAAGCCTCACTCCTGTACCAAAACCAAGCTCACTCTTCACTGGGAAACTAGATCTTCTGCTCTTTGATTCCTCCTATGCTGGCCCCAAAGGCCCCCACACCACCCTTCTGAGCATTGGGTGATAGACGGACTTACCAATGGACTGACTGAGTCACTAGAACCGGAGCCTGATGAGGAAAGCCCCGATCCCCAAGAGCACGCACATGTCACTGTGTAAAGGTTGACAGAAAAATGGACCCAAGTGTAATCTCCAAGAGCTCTTACCTTCTAAAGCAAACAGCCCATAAAAGCAGATGCATCTTGTCAGCCATAATAATCGATATTGCCCATCAGAAGTTCATGGGGCAGGGGAATGCTATTTTCTTGAGAATTTGTTCAAGACCCTGTTAGATTGGGATCCACAGATACTAAAGCATGGGGCTTCACAGCTGCCCTGACCACTCCTGCTGGGATGCGGCTGCCTCATTCCAGTCATGACCCCCTCGGCAGCTGTGGCGGGGAACAATCCAAATCCTGCAGAGGGGAGCAGAGTCACTGAGACCCACCTGTCCTTGCCCTCGGGTCCCCCCGGACTCTCTGCCAGATTCATCTTCCAAGTCTAACTTTCTAAGCATGTGGCTTACTCTTCAAACGTTGCCACCGGACCCTTACTGTGGCATTCAAGGCCCTCACGCCTGGTCACCAGGGGAATGTCCAGCCCTCCCTCACGACATAGGCACCTCAGCCCTTTGCTCCTGCCCTCTGCCAGCCTGGAACCCACCTACCCTTCCCTCCACCTCCGAAATCACAACATGAACATGTGGCATTGCCACCGACACCCAGCACCCTTCACCACACAATGGAAACTTCATTTCCCGGAGTTGCCTGCCAGTGAGATTCCAATTTGATGCGTGCATGGGTGAGGGACTTGTGCAGAATTTGGCAGGCAGAATAAAAAGAAAAAGCCATTCTTCTCAACTGCACGGACATTTCCAGACATTCACAAGTGGGGTCCTGGTGTCATCTCTCTTTGGTGCCACTTTAAGATCATTAGCACCTTCAGTCATGTCTGGGCATGCCCCCAAGAACCTCCCACTCTAAGTCTATAAGAAATGGCATTTCCAGAAATCTCTGCATTCCAAGACTTCCTGGAAATCACTCCCTTGGTCATCACTTCCTCAGCCTGTCATGGAAGAAGGGTCAACGCTGTGGAGGCCTGGAGGAGTCCCCAGATGTTGAGAAGGGAAGGCAACTCAGGATTGGCAGCATCCTTGGTTTATGTGACAGAAAAGAATGTCAGCATGAGCCAGTCAGAGACATAGAGATTCTTTAGGAAAGCAAGAAATATACATTTAAGGGAGACTGCGGGCCATCTCCAGAGAGAGAGAGATGCATTTGGGGAATGCGTGGTTCTTATTTTATAGGAGATCTTCCTGAGAGGTGAGGAGGAGGAGGTCTGTGAGGATGGCACACGGAATTCTACTCAGCCATAAAGAAGAAGTAGTACTTTATATAGCACAGGGGAGCCAGGGCCATTTTAAGTGCTTATATATGTGAATTCAGTTAAATTTCATAAGAATACTGCAAGATGTTAGTGAGTCCAGGCCAGGTGGCTTACAAAGAACAAGAATTTATTTCTCACAGTTCAGGAAGCTGGAAGTCCAAGATCAGGGTACAGTCATGGTCCATTCTGATGAGGCCACAGAGAATCTCTTTGAGGCTACAGAGAGCTTCCTCCCTCTTGCTTCTTTATAGTCAGCCCCCTTGCCTGACTCCCAGACCAAGGAAACCACCATCCATAAATGGGCCCATTCAAAAATTCCCTGTAACAGCCAGGCGTGGTGGCGAACGCCTGTAATCCCAGCATTCGGGAGGCTGAGACCGGAGGATCCAGGTTCGCGGCCAGCCTCAGCTACCTAGTGAGGCACTCCACAACTTAGTGAGACCCTGTTTCAAAATAAAGAATAAAAAATAGGGCTGGGGCTGTAGCTCAGAGGTAGAATGCCCCTGAGTTCAATCCCCAGTACCGCAAAAAAAAAAAAAAACAAAATCCCTGTAACAGCCATAAAGAACAAAATCATGTCATTTGCAGGGAAATTGATGGAACTGGAAAATACTATGCTAAGTGAGAAATTAGTCACAAAAAGTAAAAAATCATATGCTGTCCCTAACATGCAGAAGCTAGGGAGAAAGTGGATTATAGGAGAGACTCTAGACGAAGAAGGAGAAACCTTAGATAAGCAAAGAAGATGACTTAACTGAAGGTGGTGGGGCGGGGGGAGCACCCCAATGCACATGATGTACTTTCATAAACATATCAAAGTCAATCACTAAACTGAACTTGAGAAGGAGGGAGGGGAAGGGAGTGGGGCAGGAATTAGGGAAGGGTTAAATGAGAAATGTGTCCTGTATGCCTTTACCAGAGTGTACCTAACAAAGATATATGATTAAAATGCACCAATTAAAAAAATTAAAAATTAAAAAAAATTCCCTATAAATGGAATATGATATTTTTTGTGTGAGGCTTCTCTCCCTTACCACAACACTCTTGAGACTCTTCCCTGTGGCTATGTAATTGGTGGTGCATTCTTTTATATTGCTGAGTAGCGTTTCACTGCATGGCCATCCTAAAATTTGCGTGTGTTATATTATTGATAAACTTCTGGATTATTGTTAGCTTGGGACATTATAAATAAGCCAACAGTGAATATTCTCATACAAGTTTGTGTGGATGTATGCTTTCATACTAGATGTCAGGATCAAGGAAATGTGGGGGGTTATTTTCATTTTTAAGAACTTCCAGACTGTTTTCCAAATTAGTTGTACCATTTCACATTCCCACCTTCAGCCTATGAGAGTTCCAGTAGCTCCATATCTTCATTGACATATTATCAATGTTCTTAATGTTTGCCATTCTAGGTAGCAGATGATATATCTTACTGTCTTTGAATTATATTCTCTTATTACTAGTAAGTTTAAATATACTTTCATATTATTTTTTTTGTCATTCCTGTACCTTCTTTGGTATAAAATCTGTAAAAAAAAATTTTTTTTTGTTTTGCCCATTTTGTTGACTTTTTATTGCCAAGTTGTAAGAACTTTAAATATTCTTCACAAAGCCCTTGCACACATTTCACAAATATTTTCTCCCAGTCTTTGACCTGCCTTTTTATTTTCTTAACTATACCTTTCTATGCAATGGAAGAGGGAGGGCATACTATTGTGTTTTTCAGACACAGATCAGAACAAATTAGTGAACATTTCTGGATTTAGGCAGCAATATTCCAGGAAAGAACATTGCTAGAAATGACTTTCACCAACTGGGAATGACTTTTTTGTATTGGAGATTGATCCCAGGGGCATTCTACCGCTGAGCTACACTCCCAGACCTATTTTATTTTGAAATACAATCTCACTAAATTGCTGAGAGTCTCACTAAGTTGAGTCTGTCCTGGAACCTGTGATCCTCCTGTCTCAGCCTCCCAAGTACTGGAACTACAGACATGTGCCCCCACACCCAGCTGCCCATTTCTTAATTGACTTACTTGACTTTTTAATATGACACCAAAAGCATAGGCAACAAAAGAAAAAATAAACAAATGGGACTATACCAAATTAAAAAGCTTCTTCACAGAAAAGGAAACAAACAACAAAATAAAGGGGAAATCTATGGAGTGACAGGAAATAATTTGTAAAGCATATATCTGATAATGAATTAATGGTCAAACTATATAAGAATTCCATAACAAATTGAACTAGCTCCTCCCACAAAACAAAGCAGACCAAGAGAAGAAAATCCCCGAGGGCTCTCCCCACACAAAGGAGATAAAGCCCAGTTCAGAATTTAGAGGAGCCCTTGTTCTGTCTGTTTTGTTTCATTTCAATGAGAACCCACCCAGGAAAATTTACTATCAAAGAGGAATTTTTCTTGGGCCCCTGGATGCCTGCGCCTTGGTAGAGGCAATTCTTCTTCTTTAATGTTCTATATTGCTATAGTACATTAAGGGTATTACTTCCCAAGGGCTACAGGGAGAAGTTCTTTATAGGCCCAGTAAATCACGGGCTAAGAACTAATTGAAACTTGCTTGCTATACCTTTGTGGACTGAGTCTTGCAACAGGAAAGCAATCAGCCAGCAATTAAAATGCTAATGCAGGGCTCACCCCAGCGGGTGCTCTGGCCACTTGCGATGGGCTGCTCCGGGGGAGTCCTAACAGTCAGCCTGCACCACACTAATTTAGAAGTCATCGATTTATCTGAGCTGCAAATAACACTGGAGGAGACACTTTGCCAATGGAAAATAACAAGCACCACAACAACAGAACTGTTATGATGGAAAACAAATTATCTTCAGTGACCTGAGACCGGTCAGCTCAGCTGTTATGATTTAGTGCGAACCAGCATCTCGGGCTCAGTCCCCTAAGGCTTGCTTCCCTGGGGACCCAATCCACCAGCAAGAAGCCACATCACAAGTGTGACTGAGGCCGGTGGAAGTGGATCCCTCTTAGGTATTCTGGGGTCAGACTGATCTCAATTCAAATCCCGACTCCAGCACTTGCCAGCCCTTGATTGTTGGCATGTTATATCTTTTCTGTCTACCTCAGCTGGGCAGAGGACCTGAGACCAGGGTTAAGAGAGGCCATCTGTATTCAGCACAAAAACAGGGAAGGTTGATAAGACATAAAGGTAACAATGACCAAGCAAGGACTATGGAAATCAAAACACAACTTCATCCTCTTCTGTGGGCTGCATTCTGAGAACAACCTGTATAAACAAAGATGGGGGGCCGTTGAGCAGACAAGGGGTGCCAGGAGCTTAGAGCCCACCAGCTCATGAGATAGTGATTCAAATCAAGGATTGAAGCTGGTCAAAGACATTGGGTCCCCAAGACCTCATTCTGACCAATCACAAAAGAACAGATGGGAAACCTCAATAAGGTATAAGAGCTCACCTCCCAAGAACTTCAAAGTACACTGTTTTAGGGGCCTCTCCCTCTGCGTGGGGGAGCTATTTTTGTTTTATTTCTTTCCTTGCTTTACAAATGAACTTTCATATTTCTATACCCTTCCTTAGTCCTTGGACTTCATTCTTCAAAGTCCACTGGACGAGAACCCAATGGGAGGAAATACCTCCTATCATCATTTTCCTCATCTGTAGAATGAGCGTTGTAGGATAACACAGTCCCACTCGTGGGTCCTTGGCCTCCGTGATAAAAAGAATTTTAACACGTGCCAGTCAGGAACAACAGGCAGGTATTTATTCAGGAAAATAAGGGACTCGGGAAAACAGGTAAGCGGAGATCTTCTGAGTCACAGAGGAGGAGGTCAAGAGAGCGAGTGCTTGCCTCCTTAGTCCTTATATGAGAGGGGGTTGGCACAGAAGCAGTCCGGACCTCCTTCTCACAGGTATAGGTGGTCGTCCAAAAGAGGGTGGGCACAGAAAAAGTTGGATCCTCCTCTTCCTCAGGTTTCAAGATGGATCTGACCTTGGCCCTGAATCTCAGGTGTCCTTGGCCCTGAATCTCAGGTGGGGGCAGGGCTTCAGGGGATTAGGGTGTGGGACCACCTAAGAAACTTCCAAGAGGTGGAGTTAGCTTAAAACTCTCCAGATTTTTTTTTTTTTTTTTTTTTTTTTTTTTTTTGCGGTACTGGGGATTGAACTCAGGGGCATTCTACCTCTGAGCTATACCCCCAGCCCTATTTTTTTTTATTCTTTATTTTGAAACCGAGTCTCACTAAGTTGCGGAGTGCCTCACTAGGTAGCTGAGGCTGGCCGCGAACCCGGATCCTCCGGTCTCAGCCTCCCGAATGCT
>PVLC010027385.1:0-20766 GCA_004027655.1 Graphiurus murinus
TATATATATATATATATATATATATATATATATATATATATAGTGTGTGTGTGTGTGTGTGTGTGTGTGTGTGTGTGTGATTGAACCAGGGGCATTCTAACCCTCAGCTACACCCCAGCACTTTGTTTTGTTTTGCTATGTTACTAAGGCTGACCTCGAACCTGCGATCCTCCTGTCTCAGCTCCCTGAGTACTGGGCCTCTAGGCCTGCGCCACTATGCCCAGCTAAGTATGTACTTGAAGGGAATACCTCTGTACAATACTTACATAAGTTTCCCTTTAAGAGGAATAAAATAAAGATGCTCCCTATCATTGATACCGTGTAATGTGTGCGGTTTTGGAGGCTCTCACAAACACCAGAAAAAAAGCATAAGTAAGAAGTGAAGTAGTGGGCTGAAAGAAATCTACACCGTGATGTGTTTGTAGTCCCACACGTTCACAGAGGGGTTTTGCCTAGACCAGAGTTGACTGGGTTCTGTCTACTGACCAGTATGATGACCTCAGCCCTCTGCTCCTGAACCTGAACCATCCGATTGGAGAATGCACGTCGATTCAACAGGCAAAGTGCGCTCTGGATTTATTTTATCACTTAGAGCCCTGCTTTCTCTTAGCACACAGTCGCACGCTGCTTTGCAACCAGGTTTTACAAAGGAAGGAAGAGTTGTCCTCATCTCAGGTTAGGTGAGGGATGGCTGGCCCGGGACGCGCCCTTGCTCTCCACCTCAACCTCCTTTTAGCATCTGGCTGAGATGAAGAGAAAATGCTCCTCTGATGTTAAATCAATATCCAAGCGGGATGGAAGGAGTCTGTATCAGGTTTACAAAATGCCAACGTCGAGTGCGCGATAAAGCTTAAAGATGATGCTGCCGCCCCAGCCAACAATAGACTCAAAAGTGCAATTTTGGCAAAATAAATAAAATGATGGTTAAAAAAAATGATTTTCAGTGATCTCATAGGACACAGCATTGAAAAACAAGGGCAAATTTCTTGCAAGGCTTGTAGAACTAGGGGAAACCGTTGAAAAGAAAAGCCATGATCATATATTTGTGTACTTATTTTTATTTATTTATTTTTTGTGGTACTGGGGATAGAACCCAGGGGCATTCTACCTCTGAGCTACACCGCCAGTCCGATTTTTTATTCTTTATTTTGAAATGGGTCTCTGTAAGGCCCTTAGAAGTTGCTGAGGCTGGTCGAGAACCTGAGACCCTCCGGTTTCAGCCTCCCAAGTGCTGGGATTACAAGCGTGCGCCACCATGCTCGGCCATATGTGGGTGGAGATAAAGAGAGGGAGAGGAAACAGGAGTTCCTGTGAGCCTACTAAGCACACACTTTACATTTTATTGCCGGCAACACAATCCCGGGAGAAGGAGCTAGCCCACGCCTAGACCCAGCACTTCTCAATCCTGGCTGCAGAGTTGCCTGGATATTCTTTTGTTTTTGTTCTTGTTCTTGTTTTGTTTTGTTTTTCGATGCTGAGGATTGAACTCAGGGGCGTTCTACCTTAGAGCTATACCCCCAGCCCTATTTTTTATTCTTTATTTTTGAAACAGGGTCTCACTAAGTTGCAGAGTGCCTCACTAGGTAGCTGAGGCTGGCTGTCAACCCGGATCCTCCGGTCTCAGCCTCCCAAATGCTGGTATTACAAGCATGCGCCACCACGCCCGGCTCTGGATATTCTTTAAAATGCCAACAAGATCTCTGGGACCGGGGCCCAGGAGGGTCATTCTGGAAAACCCCCCAAGGGGCTTTTGTGAGCATCCTGGGGTTCATCTCTTGGGACAGCGTAAAGGCCTGCCCACCCCAGGTGGTGACCCTGCCCCTCTCCTCTTTACTGGCCTGGCTCTGTGTTTCCCCTGACCCCTGACTCCTGTTTCCACCACAGGGGAACCAGAAAGTGCCTCAGGCTGCACATGCTGGGCAGTGTCCCCAGAGGGCAGCAGGGCCCTTGTGACACAGGCTCCCCACCCCCGCCCTGGCCTTCCTCCATGGGCGGTCTGTCCCTCCCGCAGTGGCTCTGAAGCAGATTTGAAGTGTCCAAGCGGTCCATACCGTGCCAGCCTTAAATATGCCAGCAGGTCATGGGTACTGATCCAGGGAAACGCAGGCAAAATGCGACGCCAGCTCACAATCTTCTTGTAAACCTGGCAGGACTGTTTTGTATGGTGGGCCACCTCCCTGACAAGCTGCCCTGTCTACACAGCGTCCGGCAATGCACATGGCTGGCGGGAGCACGGGCATGCTGGGCGGCGGAGTGGTGGAGCGCTCACAGAAGCCGACAGGTCATGCGGCACTTGGCCGCAGGGCAGCAGCAAACTGCGCTCTCCTGGCTCCTCCCTCATCTCCTCACGGCCAAGTTCAGTCCTCTCCCAGCCTGCGCCCTGCACCCCCTGTTCTTGGTGTGGGGGGTCCAGGCTTCCCCTGGCTCTATGACGCTGTGGTCCCACAACCACACCTTAAGCTGTGGAGTTTACCAGGTCTCCAAGCTGTTTATGTAGATCGGTCCCCCCTGACCTGCAGGACTGTGGAGGACCCCAGGTGACTATCCAGGGACTCTGCTGGCTGCTTTCAGGGGCTGAGCAGCTGCAGCACCAGAGCGCCCTCTAGAGGGAGGGAGGTCTATGGTCCATCGCAGCACTTCTGCCCAGGAACCTCGCCCCCAGCCCTCGCCATCCCGGTGTGATTCACCCACTTGCCTGTGAGCTCCTTGAGGGCAGAGGCCGTGTGTTATTAATACCGATATCTCGATATTGATATATGGCTATTCAATAAGTGTTTGCTATGAATAAATAAGTGGAGGCTTATTAAATGTGATTCAAAATGCACTTAGGGGAGAGACTTTCAGAGAATTATAAATATTAGAGGAAGAGCCCAACAGAAGCATACTTAAGCACTTTACAAGGCTCAGCCTTGTAAAACAACGTAAGTGATGGGTCAAGTCCATTTAGTTCGCATAAGACCCCAAACTTGCAAACGGTTACTTCTTCTATGGAGAGGAATTTGCCCTGTCTAGACGCGCCCATTTCCATGAAGGTGGAGGTGGCCCTCCTTGCAGGGCGCCGTGGGTCATCCCTGCAGTGACCCAGCATGCAGCCAGCTCAAGTCCCCATCCTGATAAAGACCAGAGCTCAGTGCTGGGGGCACAGCTGCTGTCCTTGCTGACGTCAGAGGGCTGGAATCTCAGCTCCCTCGGATGGCACCTTGAATGGCCACCACCAGTTAATTAATCCTTTTCACGCTTCCCGTTACTGATGACTGGGCAAGGAGTCCCGTGGATTTGCTTATTGTGAAAAGTGCATTCTTCCTTTGAAGAGTGGTAAGTCTGCCTTCTCGACATGGAGGGAAGGGCCTGGGAGTTCTGGGACCCTGAGTTGAGTGACCGGGCTGCGTTCCTTCTGCCTTTGGTCGCCATGAGTTCACAGGCGGCTGTCCTGCCTTCGAGGTCCCCGTTCCAGAGGGATAGCTTGTCTTCCTGCCTCCTTTTCTGCGAGCAGGGACTGTGTCCGTGCTCTTCCCACGGTTTCTCCCTTCTCTGGCGTCCTCTGTCCTCCAGGGCCGGTGTCGGGGACTCTCCACGCACCTGGAGAGGACGTGCCATGGTTTGTCCTGGAGTGCGGAGAGTGTTACGTTTCACCTGTGATACCTTTTTTTTTTTTTTTCAGTACTGGGGATTGAGCTCAGGGGCATGCTACCTCCGAGCTACACCCCCAGCCCTACTTTTTATTCTTTATTTTGAAACAGGGTCTCACTAAGTTGTGGAGGGTCTCACTAGGTAGCTGAGGCTGGCCAAGAACCGGGATCCTCCCATCTCAGCCTCCCGAATGCTGGGATTACAAGCATGCACCACCACGCCCGGCTTCTGTGATGCCTTTTGAAATGACCTAGAGTGTTTGGTTCCCTCGTGAATTGGCATTTATAGAGACCCAATACAGAGTACTGTGTCATCTGAATGACCTCCTAAGGTGTGAGCAAACGATCCCAGAGCAGTCTTGGCAAAGCCTGGTCGCACTTTGCAGTTTTCCAGAATTTCCATTCAGAGTGGCGCCCTCTTCATTTCACGTATAGAGAACTGACAGGCTCAGGACGAGGAAGCACCCGGGGACCTTCGGTGCATTTTCTCCCTTCAGTCAGGGCCTGTGTAACTGACCTGCTTTGGATCCTAAGATAGAAAAGAATCCCATCTTTCAGGACCTTCAGGGAAGGTGACTACACAACCCTCCCCAGCAATTAATTCTTCCTGATCCATCTCCTTCGTGTGACCTGAATCCATCAGGCCTTCTTGAAGAATCCTCTCTGCCGGGAAGGCTCGCCCTGACCACAGCCCGGGTGCCACATGGACACGCCCTTCTCGTCCTTGCTAAGTCAAGGCGGGAGCCACTGTCTCCTACTGTCTGTGCCAGCAGCTGCATCCAGTCCAGAGGCTGGGCATCCCGTCTAGTGGTGGGACCCACTGTCTGTCTGTCTGTCCATCCGTCTTTGCAGCAAGGCACCCTGCTGCAGATGGCTTGACTGTGTAGACGCAGCCCTGATGCAAACCTCAGCTCCTCTCTCAGCCCTCAAGATGAAGACGGGGGAAAGGGCTGGAGCCCTTGAGCTTGCAGCGGGTCCTCCTCGACCCTCCCAGGAGCCGACATGGAGAGGGTCACAAGGAAAGGCCAAGACCACCCACGGTGGCTCTGCTAATTCATAAAGCACCAACTGAACAGTCAGCCAGTGAATGGTCACCGAGCATCACCTTGGGCAGGACAGGGCCGGGCGTGGGTGGCTTCCCTCCTCATCTTGGAGTTTGTCCCAAGGTCCCTCTCAGGACCCAGTGCAGGCCAGGCATCCACCCCGGAGACTGGAAAACCCACCTGGAAACAGAAGGACACCCTGCCCTTTTGAGTCCCCTGGGCAGCGAGGTATGAAAAGGGCCAGGGGCTAGCTGCCAGGCATGCCGCTGTGTGAAGCCCACACCCACTTCCATGGTCTATCCAACCCTGGCTGGGTTACCTAACGCTCCTGGTCTTGAGTACCCGCCACCAGGAAGTTCCATGTCACAGGGCCGAGACGGCGCCATGGGTCCTGCTGTCACTGCAGGTTGGCCTTCGTGATCGACGTCAGTCTGAGCTGAGCACTGGGACTGCCTCTGTGTGTGTCCCCACGGTCTGCCCCTGATTTTCCTAAACCTTCCGGGTTTATGATGATTGGGCTGGCTGCCTTATAAAATAACTGAGACCCATTGAATTATATAAAAATAAATCAATGTTCTGGCATTGCATATTTTTGTGAGAGTCATTCTAAGGAATATATGTGCATTAACAATCCTGTGTTCTTTGTGTGTGTGTGTGTGTGTGTGGTACTGGGGATGGAACCTGGGGGCATTCTACCTCCGAGCTACAGCCCCAGCCCTATTTTTTTATTCTTTATTTTGAAACAGGGTCTCACTAAGTTGCAGAGTGCCTCACTAAGCAACTGAGGCTGGCCTCAAACCCGGATCCTCCAGTCTCAGCCTCCCAAATGCTGGGATTACAAGCTTGTGCCACCACGCCTGGTTCTGTGTTCTTTATTTCTAAAAACTAAATATTCTGGGACTTGAGAGACTGCCTAGTACTAGGTAGGCATGACTCACGTATCAAATTCTAAGTGGTTTGTATGTAGTAAGGTATTTGATCCTCATGACAATCTTGTGAGGTGATTGTCCCCATCTTAAAGACAAGGAGTCCAGGTTCAGGGAGGTTAAACAAGTGCCCACGTGCAGCCAGCTGGGCAGAACCAAGGCTGGGCAGTGGCCGCATACTCTGTGGTAGTGGCCAATGCTTCCTGATTAGAAGCTCTGGTTCTTTGGTGGAACTAGACCCATTCCTAATAAGATTCTGTAAGTCCCTGTTTCTGTAGAGATAGATAAATAAGACAAGGACAGGCAGAGAAAGAGACAGAGGGAGATTAGTGCTATGTTCTCCAGGGCCTACTACATGTTCTTTTCGATGTTAATCTGAAAAAAATTTCAATATCCAATGGCTCGTCTTGGCGGCCACCTTAGAAGCCGGTCCCTCTGCAGCCCACCTGCGCCCAGGACGCTGTTGAGAGATGCCAGCCCACCTCCAGGGACCGGAACGACCTCCCTCCCAGCTCCGAGTGTCCTAATTCAGATGAGGATCGTGCCATTTCCAGGTTGGTGTGGAGACATCTTTAACTAGGTATGGAGATAAAACTTACTTTTCCTGCTGAAAGATGTTTTCATGTTGTCGTCACTTACTTAACAATTTTGACATCCTGAAGACAATGTTGTAGGACAGGATTATACACCTCTAAATGGTGAGGGGTGGAGGGAAAAAAATAAAGATAAAACAACGTAGAAAGGAGATAAGCCCAGCCTATGCCAAAAGCCTTCAAGGTGTGCTGTGTGCAAGATAGTTTCACAAGAATCTGAGTGAGAATTAAGTTGTTTTCTGTTATAGGTAAACAGGAACGGCAAATTTTAAAAAAGCATATCTTAGTTTTATAGCATAGTTATTTTGCAACTACATATCTTATGTTTTATTTTTCTTTTTCCTCTGTGGTACTGGGGATTGAGCTCAGAGGGCTCAGTCTGCTTGTGGGTGATACTGAGATCATAATGGCTCAGTGCAGTGCGGGCGCCCGGGCGTGCTGTGTGGCTTGCGCTGGGAGTGCGACCTGGGTACACGGACGCGGCCTCTGACCAGGGCTGGTGTGTGTCCCCTTACTGGGCCCATTCACACGAAGCTTACGTGTGGGTCTCACTCTGCCTATTCAGAACCAAGTAAACAAAACTGTCGTTGATCTATTAATCATTACATTTTCCAAAGATATGCATCTTTTTTTTTTCCTGGTCTATTTTCAGACTGAGAAGTCAATTTTTTCCTCCATTAATCTTCTTATGAAAGATCTTTCTGCAGGCTTGAGAGTACTAATTGCCTTCTGGACTTTTCTTAGCTTTATTATTTATTTCTCAAGCTTGGCAATCAGAAGAATATATAGATTTCCGGGTGCAGGAGCTGGTCGGTGATGTGTTCTGCCCGACTCCCAACCTCCTTCCTGATGAGACACAGCAATATTCCGCTGCCGTTTTTGTTGACCACAGCAGTCCTCGGGTTTCGATTTCATCTGCCGGAGCTGGAGAACTCCACTGGGTGCTTCTCGGAGCCTCAGACCCAGCCTGTCTGGAAATAGGACGCCTCGATCTTCCACCGCCTTCCTGTGTCTGCGCTTTGTCCGCCCTCTCACCCAGTCCCGCCATCCCGGGTTTGTCTGATTCTCCTCCCCCAGTATCCTGGCCCGTTCACCCACCCGTCCTACCAAGCTCCTGCCAAGCCTGCGCCTTCCTTTGCATGTCCTTTACTCAGCCCGGCTCCTCTGCCCAGGCACTCAAGCGGTTTCTTTATTTATACCTACTCGTTTCGAGACACTGTGCAGAGAGAGCCGAGACGCAGCCAGTCCCCCGGTGTTCAAGAGTCAAGTGCAGTAACGCCCAGCTGCCAAACAAGAGGACAACTGGTATACCACACGTGCGCCCACCACCCTGGCTGTGCTCAGAGGAAGGCTCACTGGTGCGGCTTGTTCAAGGAATCTTCCTCAGTCAATCCTGATGCCCATCTATTTGTTTAATTAGTATTTCCTTTTGTGGTCCTGAGGATTGAACCTGGAGGATGTCTACCTCCAAACTACACCCCCAGCCCTTTTCATTCATTCATTAGTTAATTTTTTTTTTTTTTTCGGTACTGGGGATGGAACCCAGGGGCATTCTACCTCCGAGCTATACTCCCAGACCTATTTTTTACTTTTTATTTTGAAACAGGGTCTCACTAAGTTGTGGAATGCCTCACTAGGTAGCTGAGGCTGGCTGCGAACCCGGATCCTCTGGTCTCAGTCTCCCAAATGCTGGGATTACAAGCGTGCACCACCACATGGGGCTCATTAGTTAATTAATGTGGTACTAGATATTGATCCTAGGGGTATTAGCCTTCCAAGGTATACCCCCAGCCCTATTTTTATTTTTTATTTTGAAAGAGGGGCTCACAAGATTGCCAAGGGTCTAGCTAAGTTGCTGACACTGGCCTTAAACCTGTGACCCTTCTGCTTCAGGCTCCCAAATATAAGGATTTCAGGCATGTGCCACCACATCTGGCTCATTTTTGTTGTTGTTGTTTGTTTCATTTTGAAGCAAAGTGTCACTAGGTTGTTGAAGGTCTCCCTAAGTTGCCAAGGCCGATCTCAAACCTGTAACCCTCCTGTCTCAGCCTCCCAAGTGCTGAGATCACTGGAATGTGTCGCCATGCTTGGCTGTATCTGGGGACTTTCATGATGAGCATTAGAGACCTTTGCGGGTGGAGGGTAGAGAGGGCGGCGCACACACAGGCAGAGGGATCTGCACCCGCTCCTCTCATCTTCAAAACTGGGGTAACAATCGCTCTTACTTGATGCGCTGTGCTGAGAATCAAATCCAGCAGAAGAGGTCTGCACGGTGTGGAACGCCAGACACCAGTGGGCACTCCACGCCCATGAGCTGCTCTTATTCAGAGTGTGCGATCTTATCAGAAAAATAAAAAATAACAACAACAACAACAAAAAAAATGAAACATTTCAAGGGACAAAAAAAAAACCTTAAGGACCATTCTACCATTCCTAGTTGGACAACCTCTGTCGTGTGTGTGTCCTGTAACTGCTATGTTCCTCACACGCTGCTGGATGCGTCACATGAGTTACTTCCGGCCCTTACACCATCAGTGAGTGTACAATATACTTCTCATTTGCAGAAGAAGAAGGTATTTGATATGAAGCTTTCTTGGCAGTTCTCAGCCAAACAACCCCCTACCCCTCCCCTACCTCCCGGGTAACCGTAACAGATATCACCACTGCAGACGGACACACAGACTAGACACCACAGGTGCCCGCTGGTCCTGGGGCGAGCGCCCTTACACATTCGGCCCTAGCCTCGCTCCCTGGAGAAGAACACAGCGCACCTCTTCCACAAGGGTAGGTGGCGTCCACTCCTCAAGTTCGTGACAGTGGCCTGCCCACTTGAGGTGTCACCAAGCGGGAGCCGGTGATGAATGCTGAAGGAGGGGCCAGGGCGGGTGACAGCAGGGACTGGTGCATGCACCAGAGTCTCAGGAGCCGCTACAGGAGAGGCTCAGGGTGGCCATCAGTCCTGAGGAGGCAGGAGGCCGGGGCTGTCGCTGGCCAGCCCCTGGGTGGCGGCCCATGTCCAAGAGCACTCCCCAGAGCCGAGGCCAGTCCTGAAACCAGGGCGCCTCCCCATCCCGCCTGTCCACACTGCTTCTTGTGGTGCTGGTCTCAGGCCCAGAAGGACGCCCTGATCAAGCCCGTGCTGGCCACGTCTTTCTCCCTCTCTTCTTCCCAATAAGAATAGCCTCTGCAGGTCCAAGCTGGGGAAGGTCCCACCCCCGTCACAGGCTAGAGTGCTCCAGAACAGCCCCGGGTCAGGGCAGCGCCAGGGGTCTGAGTGCCCAGCGAACACCCTCTTCGCCCGCCTTGTGATGCAGAATTGGGACCTGGGGCTTAGACAGGCACGCTTGTGAATCAGCAGGACGCTCAGGCCGGTGGGTGGGCTCAGGGGTTCCGGATCTGGAAGCATGTGAGCGAGGAATTCATGGAGGTGGTGGAGGAAACACTGGGAACGTGGCTCTTGGGAATGGAGGCGTTCAGGACCAGGGAATGACAGGTGTCTGGCGGCACAAGAAACAGAAGAAGAAATAAACACAAGCCAGGCAAGAAAAAATACTTTTAAATTCCCTCCCCCTGAAAACCAAAATTGGCCTTGGGAGGAGGAGGGTGGGTAAAACCACAGCAAAGGCTGTTCACGGGGAAGGTGCTGGCGTCCCCCCCAGCGGGGTGTGGTGGTGACGAGGCTGACACTGCGGGTCCAGCCGCAGGGGCATGTCTCCGAGGAAGCCCCCGACATGTAGGCAGCCAGCCACCGTGACAGCAGAGGGCTGGGGAGTCCAGAACTCGTTCAGAGCTTAATAGGAACAAGGAATATGGACCACCAACACAGGGTGTCAACCACATCGTTTGCAAAAAAAAAAGTAAATAAAATAAATAAAGACATCCTAATCTGTGTTTGTTGTGATTCTCTCATACAAAGTCAACAACCATTATTCTTTTTTTTTTTTTTTTGCACTACTGGGGATTGAACTCAGGGGCATTCTACCTCCAAGCTACACCCCCGGCCCTATTTTTTAATTCTTTATCTTGAAACAGGGTCTCACTAAGTTGCAGAGTGCCTCACTAAGTAGCTGAGGCTGGCCGTGAACCCGGATCCTCCGGTCTCAGCCTCCCAAATGCTGCCACCATGCCTGGCTCGGCACCTGCTGTTTTCACCGAGTCACAGGCCAGCAGAGCGTGAAGGACAACTCTGAAAGGTAGGACAGCACTCAGGACGTGCCAAAGGACTGGCCCGACCCTTCCTGTGGCTGCTCCTTCCTGCGCCATGCTGGCCAGGCACCCTCTTGGTCTCCGTCCAGCTCTCGTCCTGCCTCCGAGGAGGTCAGTGCATCGCAGACACCCTCCCTGCATGGTTCCCTCTTTCCTCTGGCCATCCTGCAGCGGCATTGTGGGAAGCCAGTCTGGACTCTCGAGGGCGCCAGCACCCCCTGCTGGACAGTGAGGGACGGAGCCCCTGGAAGCACAATCTACTCATAAGGACCAGCCACAAGCCTGCTCTTCCTCCTGCCTGCTTCATCCTCCCCGGCTCCCCTCCTGTCCCCTGGTCCCCTGTCCCTGAGGAAGCTAGCTCCTGCAAGTCCTGGCTCCATCTCTGCTATCTGGGGTCCCAGGTAGGAGACCGTGCCCGCGGTAGTCCCTGAAGGTGCCTGCGCAGGAGGAATTGCCCTTAAGTGGAGTGGTGTCTTAGCTCAGCCTGTTATTACAAGCGCCACAGCCTGGACGGCCACCGAGTCACAACAGATGTGACAGCACATGGTTCTCACTCCCTGGAGGCTGGGAGTCCAAGACGCCCATGCCAGCCTTCTCTGCACATCGTCACCAGGCAGAGACAAGAGCACACTCTGATCACTCTTCCTCTAGGGACGACAAGTCCAGTCCATGGACTCCAATGTCACACCCTCGTCTAAACCTAACTACTTCCCAAAGGCCCCCAATCCAAGTCCCATCCCACTGGGGTGAGCCCTCCAACATTCAGCCTGTAGCAGGTGGCGCAGGACACCAGCAGGCGGACGGGCCCTGCACGGCCCTCAGGGCGGGGGGAGAGGAACGCATTAGCTCCTGTGGTCACGGTGGTTTTGGACAGGATGGTGGAAATGGCGCTTTTGGAAGGTGTGCAGCTGGCTGACCTTTAGAAGCCCTAAAAAAGGAAACAGTGGGCTCGGGTTAGCCAACCTCCGCTCAAGGCCCACCTCAAAAGTCAGGAGGTTCCTAAGATGGTGTTTTAAGAGGGTCCGGCCTCCTGCAGCTGCCAGGCAGAGCATGCAGAACTTCAGGCTTAGGGTCAACAACAGAGCACAGACTGCAGAGAGACTGGGCTTCACCTCAGACATACACAGGAAGCGACCCCGGTACTCAGGGCCAGGTGACCCTGTGCCCCCAGGCTGGGAAAACATGTCCCTCCTCTGCTAGAACATATAAACTGTCCCCTGGGACTGGGCACAGGCCCCCAAAGTCCAGGTCCCATGTTAACACACCCCAGAAGGCATCCCCGCAGAGGGGTTTGCTCAACACCAGTGCTGTGGTCTGAATGTCTTGTCCCCCAAGTTCATCCGCTGAAGTCCTACTCAAAGAGATGGCAGTGGGAGGTGTGGCCTCTGTATACTGGTTTGGTCATGGGATTAGTGCCCTAAAAGGGATGCTGGGGAATTTCCTTGCCCTCTGTCTGTGGGAGAACACATCGAGGAGGCACCATCAACGGAGGAAGCAGAGAGCAGCTGCCCATGACACAGAACCTGCCGTACCTTGACTGTGCACTTCCAACCTCCACACGGTGAGAATACATTTCTGTTTCCATATATCACCTGGTCTGAGGTGTTTTGTTACAGCCATGCAAATGGACGGACAACCAGGAAGACAGAATGGCAGCTGGAATCTCAGCCAGGCTCCCTGGGCCACTGGGACCCAGAGGTATGTGGATGGCACGGCCATGGGGGCAGGAAAACCTGGGCCTCCTGCCACAGAGGCCTCAGGCTCTGCCGCAGGGGGATGCCAGCCTGGCAGCAGCTACGGCCAACACCTGTCCCTGGTCACCTGCCCCCCCCAAACGAGTGGATCCCCAGGATATGCACCCGTCTGCTCAGGCAGGAGCCCGCCTTCCCTGCCCGAGGCTCTGGCCGCCACAGCACCAGGGGTGCAGAGGGCCGGTCCACAGGCTTGTGTCACACAAGGCGCTCCAGAAGAGGGCCAGGAGGAGCGTCCAGCATGCTGCTGGCTCACACCCAGGCCATGTCAATTACACAAAACCAAGAGAGCCGGTCAGACGGTACCACAGACACTAAGGAGGGGAGGTAACACGGATGGAAAGTCGTCCCAAACAGAAGCACAGCGATGAAGGACCAAACCAAGGACAGAAAGCGGTGCGCCCAAACGAGAGAGCTAGGTACACAACTACAATGATCTCGCACGATTTTTAATACAGAAAATTAAAGTGCATGAAAACGGTGTTGTATAGAAAACTGTCCCAGGATCCTGGCACTGTCCGGCAAGGAGACCGTGCTCGTTCATGTTCCATTTGGCTAAGTGTGATGAGGCGCAGGATGAGCACTATGATGTTAGACTGCTGGGAAACCGGGTCGTAAAATATTCTTAATCAAAACATAATCAACAAAAGAGGAAAAGGGATCTCAGAAAAAACAAGGGAACAGTAAGCAAAGAGTAAATTGATAGATTTAAACCCAACGATGATGAGTATACAGGATATAAGCTACGTCTGGAAAAATACAAGTCTTGCCACCAGGGGAAAAGCCTGCAGCTATACCGGTTGTATGTGTCTTCGAAACAAATCTACCACAAACAAAGATCTCAAGGTAGGGCTTAGTCAAGAGGCTTTGCCAAGAGACAGGGGCAGGAACGATGAAAACGCTAAGAAGGGAACTATGTCAATGTTAAACTTGCGTGCACTGAATAAGCAAGCCTCAAGTTATAAAGCAAATCTGAAGGGTGCAGAAAGATAGACAGGCCAACAAGCACAATGAGCAAATCTAACAGTCCTCCTCCTAACTGATGAAATGGGTTGACCCCCTGCTACTGCCCCCCAAAAAAGAGAGGAGTTCAGCAACCTGATAAATGTGAGCAAGTATAGAACACTGCACCCAAGAGCTTCGAAGTACACATTCTTTTAATTATTTTACATGTGTATGTGTATGTGTGTGTGTGTATGTGTGTGTGTGTGTGTGTGTGTGTGTGTGTGTGTGTGTGTGTGGTGCTGGGGGTCAGGTCCTCATGCATCTGGGGCAACACTTTGCGTCTGAGCTCCTTTCTCGATCCATACATTTTTTAAAGGCCCACAGGCCATTTAACTAGATTATCCCTCTAGAGAGCTGCAAAGCAAGGTTCCACATTTCAAAGTGCCAGGATGATATCATGTATAATCTTTGATCTCAGTAAGTGTAAGCCAGTTTTTCTCAACCACCCCCCTTTTTATTATTGTCCCTCCCACAAGAGGAAATTATGTTCATTCAGCTTAAATTAAATGTCTACTGACAGAAATTAAGTACTGATGAGCAAGATTTTGTTAGTGCTGAGTTCTGGAGGACCACACGATATTGTCTCACCTACCACTTTGTGGTCCCTGAAGAACCAAGTTTTCACTGCTTGGGGGATGATACCACCACCCCCATTGATAATGCATGGTTTAAATGAAATAAAATTAAAATTTATCCAGGTGTGGTGGTGCATGCCTGTACTCCCAGTACCTGGGAGGCTGAGACAGGAGGATTGCAGGTTTGAGGCCAGTCTCAGCCACATAGCGAGACTCTCAGCAACCCAGCGAGAACCTTGCTTCAAAAAAAAGAAAAAGAAAAATAAAGAAAGGGCTGGGAGTGTAGCTCAGAGGTGGAATGTCCCTGGGTTCAATCCTCAGTAGTACACACACATAGACACACACATAGACACACACACACACACACACACACACACACACACACACACTGCTATATACATATAAAGACAGACTTCCAGAAAAATACATTGATTTTTTTTTTTTTTTTGTGGTACTGAGGATGGAACCTGAGGGCATTCTACCTCCGAGCTATACCCCCAGCCCTATTTTTTATTCTTTATTTTGAAACAGAGTCTCACTAAGTTGCAGAGGGCCTCACTAAGCAGCTGAGGCTGGCCTCAAACCCGAATCCTCCAGTCTCAGCCTCCCAAATGTTGGGATTATAAGCATGTGCCACCACACCCGGCTCGAAAATACATTGATTTAAATGCATACTTTAAAGAAGACAGAAAGGCTGAAAAGTGAGTATCAGTCCCAAGACGTTAGGGAGGAAAAGATACAGAGCATGAGGAAATTAGAAAGAAAATGTAAAGATAGGAGCACACATTGAAGATGATGGGGGAATTAAAGAGAATTAACCAAGGGAAAACTTGTTTCTTTAAAGAGAGTTTTTTAAAACAAACAAACAGGCCATTGGAAAGGCTGATTAGACCCTAACAAAAAAGAAAGCCTGAATTACCAATATCAGAATTGAAAAATGGAACATTCTGTGGTTCCTACAGATAGAAGAACAATAATAAAAGGATGTCTTTTAACAGTGCTGTGGATAAACTTTTAACAACTTAGTTAAGATGTACAAATTACTTGGAAAAAAAAAAACTTACCAAAACTGAGACATGAAGATATAAAAAATCTGAGCAGCTTTTTTCTATTGATGCAATTGATATCCATAATTTTAAAACTTGTCACAAAATGAAGTCAAAACACATATGGCTTTTGCAATAATTCTTCCAAGAGTTTAAGGGATCACAAGACTCTTTCATGTGCTTCTCAAGAGGGAAGGGGAGACACTTTGAAACCAAGATGCTCTTTGTATTGAATCTTTCAAGAATGTTACCCACAATAAACAGACAGGGAAATCTCTCTTACAAACATAGATGCAAACCAACCCCCTTTTGTAAATAGCAAGCCATGTGCAGCAGTTCTCATAAAAAATGATAAAGCATTATGATAAATTCCTGGATTAATCCCAGGAATGCAAAATTGATTTAACATTGGAAAGTCAATCAATACAATCCACCGCAATAATAGAATAAAGGAGTCGAATTTATGATCATCTCAAAAGAGCAAAACATTTTTGACAAATTGATCATCTATTTGTAATAAAAATTCTCAGCAACTAAAAATAGAAGTAAACATTTTTAATAAAAAAATACAATTTGAAGAACAACTGAAGCAAGTCTTATACTTGTAGAAAAAGGTAACTGGGTGTGGTGACACGTACCCGTAATCCCAGTATTTGGGAGGATGAGACAGGATGATCACAATTTGAGGCCAGCCTCAGAAACTTAGTAAGACCCTGTTCCAAAACAAAAAATAAAATAGGTTAGGCATGTACGAGTATATCTCAGAGGTTGAATGCTACTGGGTTAAATTCTAGTACAAAAAAAAAAAAAAGACAAAAAGAAAATGGCTTTACTCTAAGATCAGAAAGAAGAAAAGGTATATCTACTATTATTACTTCCACTTGATTTTCCTTAGGAAGACATTGACAGGGAAATATAATAATGATGACAAATTAAAGACTGGAAAGGAAGAAATAAAAATGCTACTAGTCATGAAAGAATTGGTTTTGCACATGAAAATATCCAAGTATCTACAAACTGTTAGAACTTAAAGGGCAGCTCAGGTCAACACTCAAAGCTAAACTTAAAGAGCTGCTCCATCAAGGACCAATGCACTGCTACCACTCAGCCCTCTTTCAGAATAACTGAAACCTCATGATGATCTAGCAAAAACAACTACGTCAGGTGTCTGGAAAGTGACCTCAAGCAGACAGACTCTGGAGGGAAGGGACTCGTGGAAGGAGAGAGCGACTTCTCAGTGCACTAGCTTTCTGGGCTTCCACCAGCACTGCTGAACAATAGGAGTCATGTTCTCACCGTCCCAGAGGCTGGGAGTCCATGCTCAAGCTGTGGGTCATGCCGGTTCCTTCTGCAGCCTCTCTCCTCGTCCATGCACCTTCTGGTCTTCTCCCTGTGCATTATACACTGAGGAGGTATGTAACATTCAAAGGGCTGCTAACTTCTCATCGGGGGCAACAGAAACAAATGATGAATTCCCTAACCAGTGAAGATATCTGCATTTCATGAGAATGTCTTCAAGAATAAAGTCAAAGCACAAATATTTTCAATATAAGGAAACCTTTCCCAGAAGTCCTATGCTATAGGACATGGTAAATGAACTTCTTTAGGTTGAAAGGAAATCATATCAGATGGAAATTTGAACCTTCGAGAAACTGTGAAAAGCATTTGAAATAATCAATATCCAAAGGAATATATTATTTCCTCTAATTTACGTAAAACATAGGTGATCACGTTGTATAATGTGGTTCGAATAGTATATACACGCAATCTATATGACCATCAAAGCAACAGAGCCAGGGAGTGGGAGGTGGTTGACAGTTATACACAGTCACAAGGCCTGTTTCTACATTTTACAGGAAGTGCAACAATATTAATTCTAAAGACACATGACAATTTATTGTACTTTAATTCCTAAAATGACTACTAAAAGAATTATGATTCATCCATGCTGAAAACATTAATTAATTAATTAATTAATTAATTAATTAATTAATTTAAAAAAGAATTATGATTCAGATAATAGATAGAAAGTTTACAGGTATAAAATGGGATTCTTTCATATATTTAGACAACCCAAAAAAAGGTAGAAAAGGAGGAACAGAGGAAAAAAGCAAACAAAAATAAATAATGAACCCTAACTCCAGCCATGACACTAATAATAGTATTAAATATTAATGTACCAAACCCTTTGGTTAAAAGGCAAAGATTATCAGAATAGATTTCAAAAGCAAGGCCCAATATATGCTATCTTCATAAGTTGTACTTTAAACATAAAGAGACAGGTAGGTTAGAAACCAGTGGTCACAAGGGATATAACATATAAGTAAGTCCTATGAAAAGGCCAACATTGGACTATGTTAATTTCAGTAGATTTCCAAAGAGTTAAAATAAACAAAGAGAGATATTTCATAAAGATAAAACACTCAATTATTCATAAATACATAGCAACCATAAATGTGTATTTACTTAACAACAGAGTTTCAAAATACAGAAGCAAATTTTGACAGAATTTAAGGGATAAGTAGACAATTACATAATTGTAGCTGGAGATTTCAACACCTGATAATAGCAATAGATTGACAACTAGCCATAAAAAAAATAATAATAATAATCCCAAGAATAAGTAAACAAACCTCAGAGCCAAAGAAAATACATACAGAATGTACCTGATAAAGGTATACAAAGAACTCTTAAAACTTGACAATAAGAAAATGTAAATCCTGGTTTAAACAAAAGCAAAAGATCTGAACAGACACTTCACCAAATAAATACAGATGCCAGATAAGCATATTAAGAGATGCCTTACATATGTCATTAAAGAAATACACATTACAGCAAGATGCCCCTTTGCAATGATTGGAGTGGTGGAAATCTACACCACTGACAACTTCAAGATTGAACTAACGCAATTGAGGAAAATAGGCCATTTCCTCAGCTCCTCCATTTAGCTTTTTGAGGAAACTCTTGGTTTCTCCTGGTTTCATAAAGCACGTCTGACACCAAATGTGGGTTTCCCCACACTGACTGGGAGCCAGTGCTCCTGATACACCTGGGTGTCCCGCAGTTCACATGGGACACCAGCCACTGGGGGTGAGTGCAGACTCCAGGGTTAAGGGCTCAGCCAACCCCCTTTAGATGCCAACACAAGGAGGCTGCCCCACTTCTGTCTCGGCTGTAAATTGGGGTCCCCTGGTCCCTCCTCAGGCTTGGTGGCTGCTGTGATGGTTCACAGAACTCAGGGACATGTGCAATTGCTGGCTTCTAAAAGGCTGAGATGAAGAGGTCACAAGGCCAGGCCCTGGGCCCCAGCACAGAGGCTTTGGTGCCCGCAGAGCTGGGGTGTGCCATCCCCAGCACACAGCTCTCTGAACCTCGGGGCTCAGAGACTTCGAGGAGGCTTCACCAAGCAAGCACCAGTAGTCATCAACTCCAGCCCCAGCCCCTCTCCTCCCTAGAGCATAGGTGGGGCTGAAGTACCATGCTTCTAACCTTGGTTTGAATTCTTTTTTATGACCAGCCCCCCATCCAGGAGCCCACCGAGATTCACCTCATTAGAACAAAAGGTGCGCTCACCCCCCAGGAAATTCCAGGGGGTGCAGGAGCTCTGTGTCACAGACTGGGGACAGAGACCAAATATACGCGTCTTGTTATCTCACCATATCCCATCTCAAACTAACTTTGCAAATGAAACAATCGAGAAAAGCCGTGTCTTGTCACATACGTGAAACGAAACCCGGAGGAAGAAAATGCCTGTGTGGGCGCGTCTCTGAGAGAGGTCGCTCAACTGACAAGTCACAATGCAGCCCAGGGGCTCCAGACTCTCTATCTGGAACACTTGCAACCTTACAGCAGAAGATTTGCAAGAAAAGCACAAAGAGCATCCCAAACTCCTGAGCCCAGATTCACCTGCTGTTCACATTCTGCCCCATTTCCTTTGCATTTGCATTCTTTACCTCTCTCTCTCTCTCTCTCTCTCTCTCTCTCTCTCTCTCTCTCTCTCTCTCTCTCCTCTCTTTCTTTCTCTCTCTAGTATTGTATATGTAAATACATATACTTCCTCCAAGACTACCTGAACTTTTTATCTGGGAAACTTGCAACCTTATAGAAGACTTGCAGGAAAAGCACAGAGAACAGCAAACGCCCTTTGCCCAGATTTGCCCCCTTTCCTTTGGCATTTGTGTTCTTTTCTCTCTCTAGTATTATATAATCATATATATGTTATATATACTATATATCTACATTTTTCCTCAAACTATCTAGGAGTAAGGTTCATACACCATAACCTCTGGACGCTTCGTTCACCCTCCAAACATTTACTTTCTAAATATTTCAGTGTGTGTTTCCTAAGACCACAGCTGTTCTCCCACACGACCACAGCACAGCGATCCATTCCAGGAAGTTTACCATCCACGCGATGTTTTCCTCGGGTCCTTTGTCTGTGTCCGACCTTTGTCACTGACCCTGCCGCGCCCTCCACTGTATTCTGTCCTCTGAGGCAGGATCTATTCTAGGCTCCGACGTTGCTTTAGCTTCCTTCTTCTCCATCTTTGCTGACATTGACAGAGTGCTTGCTCTAATGATCAGAAAGACCAAAGTCAGGATGTCAGGATACTGCGGCCACTGTTCTGGAGAGAGGAGGTCTGCGTCACTAAGCTGCAGAGGCTTGGGGGGGACGGGGGGGACACGCCGGCAAGGGGCTGCCCGCTCTCTCCCTCGGGCAGACCCAAGCATCAGCAGCCCTCCCCTGTGTCTCTTGCCTAACTCTTTTTTTTATTGTTGTGGTTGTGGTAATGCTGTTGGAGATTGAACCCAGGGGCAGTCTACCTCTGAGCTACACCTCCAGGCCTATTTCATTTTTAATTTGGAAACAGGGTCTCATTAAATGGCTGAGAGCCTCGATAAATTGCTGAGACTGGCTTCAAACCTGGGATCCTCCTGCCCCAGCCTCCCAAGTACTGGCACACCTGTCCTTACCTTTCATTTGGAAACTGAGTCTCGCTAAGTTGCGGAGGCTGGCCTGGAACCTGCGATCTCCAGTCTCAGCCTTCCAAGTACTGGGATTACATGTGTGCGCCACCGTGCCTGCTTCCCTCTAACTCTTTCCTGGATTCTGCACATTGGTTCTCGTTACGGAACCAGCTGGGAACCTGGCCTGCAGTCCAAAGACGCCTCCCGTGCCCTGCCCAGCCTCTCTGTTGCCCCCCTGATTTGCCCTCCGTGGACAGGATAGGAGTGAAAGGAAGAGGATTTCTGGGAGTCCAAATCCCCCACTCCAGCTTCAGACAAGGTAACTGTCAACTGTGTCCTGTCCAGCCAGGTATCCTGGTGTCAGCAGAGGAGGGACGCCCTGCTCCCTGCCTCCCAGGGCTACCTGGGCTTCCGCCACCGAGTGGGATTCAGACCAGCTCCTGGGCCAATCTGAAGGAGCCAGACAGAGCCGTGGGTGGACTGCCAGACAAAAACACCCCAAACCAGTATTTAGGTGTTCTGTAAGAACTCTGAGCCTAACCGAACTCCAGGTGAAAACCAATGTTTTCAGATGTGAAAATCTTCAAAGGAAAAACCGAAGCCGAATGGACAGTAACAGAACGGGAGCGACTAATTTCAAGAAAGTTCAGGAAGTCACATCTTTCCAAGGAGAGTTGACCTGTAGGACACTGGCTACTCACTCACAGTAGATTCCAAAGTAGATTCGCTTGGACACTGTTTTTCTGAAGGAAAAAAAAAAAAAATCAACACCTCTTTCACCGATCAGCTCTTGTGTTACTTGAGCACTTAAATTGCTGCCCTTTGTGACTGGTTCTTCTCCTCTGCCCCCAGCAGCCTCCTGTCTCTTCAGCACGGCTCTGCCAGCTGTTTCTGTCTCGCTGAGCTCAAGGATTCTCAATTACTTATGCAAATTAACCGAGTTGCCAGGGCAGAATTAGAAGAACTGGGTTTCCCTTTTTATTTTAAGATTGTGATGGAGTGCAGTGAAAATCAGCTGTCAGCC
>PVLC010027386.1:0-21815 GCA_004027655.1 Graphiurus murinus
CGCATATTAGGGAGAATATATGCTTTTTTACTCTTTGTGACTGACTAATCTCTCTTAACATAATGTTTTCCAGTTGCATCCATTTCCCTGCAAATAACATGATTCTGTTCTTCTTTATGGCTGAGTAAAATTCCATTGTGTACATACCCATAGTTTTGTAATCCATTCATCTATCAATGGACATCTTGGCTGTTTCCATAGTTTGGCAATTGTGAATTGTGCAGCTATAAACATAGATACACATGCATCGCTCTGATAGTTTGGTTTCCATTCTTTTGGGTAGATACCCAGAAGTGGTATTGCTGGATCATATGGTAGGTTCATTCCCATTCGTCTGAGGATCCTCCATACTGTTTTCCAAAGTGGTTGCACTAATCTGCAATTCCACCAGCAATGTATTAGGGTTCCCACTTCTCCACACCCTCACCAGCATTTGTTGTTGTTCGTGTTTTTTATGATTGCCTTTCTGATTGGAGTTAGGTGAAATTTCATCTCTCTGATTGCTAATGATGTAGAACATTTCCTCATACATTTATTGGCCATTTGTATTTCTTCTTTTGTGAAGTGTCTATTTAGATCCTTTGCCCATTTTATGATTGGGTTATTTGTTTTCTTAGCTGTGATTTTCTTGAGTTCTCTGTATATCCTAGATATTAGACTTCTAACAGAAGAGTAGCTGGCAAAAATTTTCTCCCACTCTGTGGGCTCTCTGTTGAGGTTATTGATAGTTTCCTTTGCTGCATAGAAGCTCTTCAGTTTAATGCAGTCCCATGTATTATCTTCCTTTGAGTTGCTTGTACTTTTGGGGTCTCGTTGAGAAAGTTTTTACCTGTGCCTATGTGTTGAAGTGTTGGGCCTATGCCCTCTTCAAGTAGCTGCAAGGTCTCTGGCCTGACTTCCAGGTCTTTGATCCACCTGGAGTTGACTCTTGTGCACGGTGAGAAAATGGGGTTTATTTCCATTTTCCTGCATATGGTTAACCAGTTTTGCCAACACTATTTGTTAAAGAGGCTGTCTTTTTTCTAGTGTATATGTTTGGCTCCTTTGTCAAAAATCAATTGACTGTAAGCACGTGGGTCTGTTTCTGAGTCTTCTATTCTGTTCCATTCATCTATGTGCCTGTTTTTGTGCCAATACCATGCTGTTTTTATTACTGTGGCTTTGTAGTAGAGTTTGAAGTCAGGTATTGTGATACCTCCTGCATGGTTCTTGTTGCTAAGAACTACTTTGGCTATCCTGGGCTTTTTGTTGTTCCAAATAAATTTCAGGACTGATTTTTCTATGTCTATGAGGAGTGACCTTGGTAATTTCATGGGTATTGCACTGAATCTGTAGATCACTTTTGGGAGGATGAATGGCCAGGTTTTTAAATAGTCTTTCCACAAGACCAATCACTGATCATGCTGCCAACTGCCAGGCAACAGTGAAGAGCATTAAGACTTATTTCACTGTTTTGCCATGAGACCACCCAGTTTTAGTATTGACCAAGGCTTTATAATTATAATCCTCCACCATCTTTACTCTAAGGCAGCATTTCCCAAGTATGTTCCTCGGCAGAATAAGCTAAGAAAATACCAAATTAAACAACAAAGTTAAATATTAAGAAATTTCTTTACTGCAGAATTTCCCAAGGTCCTGATATGCTAATGTGCACTGTGACTCCACAAGCAAAAATAGCATAAAGCATTTCCCAAAGACAAATATGCTTCAAAGTAATTATCACTTGGTCCCACTCACCTATCTCTACCCCCTAGAAAAACAGAGTCAGAAGCTGGGCGTGGTGGCGCACGCTTGTAATCCCAGCATTTGGGAGGCTGAAACCAGAGGATCCGGGTTCTCAGCCAGCCTCAGCTACCTAGTGAGGTCCTCCGCAACTTAGTGAGACCCTGTTTCAAAATAAAGTATAAAAAATAGGGCTAGGGGTATAGCTTGGAGGTAGAATGCCCGAGTTCAATCCCCAATACCGGAAAAAAAAAGAAAAACAGAGTCAGGCTGCTTTTGACTATTTTATATCAACATGAAAGATGATCCAGTTCTTTTCTAGCTTACAGTTAGACATACAGCACAGGGTCTAATGAAGTTTTCCATGTTCTCCAAAGTAAACCTTTACAGTCCAGTTTTGTTACTTTATGTCAAATATATTGTTCCAGAAATAGTCATGTTGACAAAAATTTAATGTTGCTGATGTAGTATTTTAAGTCACTTCAATCCATGTTAGGACAAAAAAAAAAATTTAGGTAAATCAATTAAATGTGAAAATATTATACATAAGTAACCACTTAAATGTCAAAAAATGATGTTATATATATCAAAATAGCACCTTTTCCTCTTCAGATGCAAACGTAAGACATTTTTATAGTCTATCATGCTAGATTAGCAAAACTACCTATTTATTTGCTTGGCCTTATTTTCAGGAGTAAATTTTAATACTAGAGACTGAATAGAACAACTCCTTAAGACTTGCTTTCCACTAAAGTGAAAAGAACAAAAGCTTCATATATAACATTTCTCCTCAAATAATTCAGCTGATGGTACTTTCCGAACTGTATCTTTCTAACAGCTCTACCCACCATCTCCTAAAGTTTTTCTTCAATCATGCCAACTTACAAGAAAGAAAACTCAAGATTTTATATCGAGTTGTACACAGCAACTTAGGGAAGAAACCATCAAACCCAAATACATTTACAGCCGTCCAATTACAAACTAAAGAATGCCTAAATCAATAACAAAGAAACCACACTGCTCAAAGTAAATTTCTATTCCCAAGAATGAAGGTTGAAAAGTTATTCACCTCTTACCTAGTGATATCATACACCATAAGGGCACCCGCAGCTCCTCTGTAGTAGCTTCGCGTAACAGCTCTAAACCGCTCCTGTCCTGCTGTATCCCAAATCTGAAGTTTGATTTTTTGGCCACTAACTTCAATTATTCTTGTACCAAATTCAACACCAATTGTGTGAGGACAATCAGCCATAACTGTTAGGGAAGGGGAAGAAAATATAATATCCCAATTTTCAGAAAACTTCAAATAAGACTAGTGGGCAAAAATCCACTGAATAATCAAATGACTTACTAATATTTGTAGGCTTTAGACTAACGCTAGCACTAGGGAGGAAAAAAATACCAAATATCTACAAGAAGTTAAAGATATGTGACTGTACTAGAATAAGGGTCAGCAAACTTCTAGAAAGTAACAACAAATATTTAAAGTTTTGTAGGACAGCTGGGTGTGGTAA
Source organism: Graphiurus murinus (assembly GCA_004027655.1). Lineage (NCBI taxonomy): Eukaryota > Metazoa > Chordata > Mammalia > Rodentia > Gliridae > Graphiurus > Graphiurus murinus. The sequence goes on from PVLC010027386.1 coordinate 3,237, forward strand.
CGCACACTTGTAATCCCAGTACTTGGGAGGCTGAGACGGGAGGATCCAGGCTCACGGCCAGCCTCAGCTACTTAGTGAGGACCTCTGCACTTAGTGAGACCCTGTTTCAAAATAAAGAATAAAAAATAGGACTGAGAGTGTAGCTCGGAGGTAGAATGCCCCAGAGTTCAATCCCCAATACTGTAAAACAACAACAAAAAAAGTTTTGTAGGACAAAAAGATCTCTCTCACAAGTACTCAAATCTGCATCTGAAGCATAAAATCAGCCACAGACAATATGTAAAAGAGGCATGATTGTGTTTTAATAAAAATATTTTAAAAACAGACCGTGACTGGATTTAGCCCACTGGCCAGTTTGCTGGCCCCCAGTACTAAAATAATCTAAGTAAATATAAGAATTTTAATAAACTCTTCACAATGCCATTATACTACTTAGCCTTCTGATAATCATTACCTATGACAGATCAATCAAGACTACAGACGTTAAAATTTTACCTTAGAGAATATTACCAGTCTCAAAGAAAATCATCACATTTAATACTAAATATTGCACATTACCAAGTTTTAGTTATGTATATGTATATATGTGTATATATACATATATATGTCAACAAGACACATATATTCATCCTTTTCTTATAATCAGGCCACTTAAATCTAAGCCCACTCTACTTTGTCACAATTACATAGACCAATGGACACTTCATAAAATGTTTTATCAAACTTCTGTGGTAAGCCGGGCCTGGTACATGATTGTAATCCCAGTACTTGGGAAGCTGAGACAACAGGATCACAGGTTCAAGGACAGCCTCAGCAAGTTAGTGAAACTCCCACCAACCTAGCAAGATCCAGTTTCAAAATAAAAATAAAATAGGACTGGGTGTGTAACTCAGAGGTAGAATGCTCCTGGGTTCAATCCCCAGTACCACCAAAAATAAAATAAAAGAAAGAAACCTCTGTGGTAAGCAACACAAAATGCCATAGAAATAGTTTCAACTATATATAAACAATTTCAACTATATTTAGTGTATCAGTTACAACAAATTGGCCCCTCTCCTATTGCTCAAGATAAGAACTGTACTCTGAATCTTACTCAAGTGGTCATGATTATAGGAAGAATTCCATTTCAAGTATTCAGATCTACTAATTAGTTAACAAATATCCCATAATAAGCAATTTCTGAAATAAAATCAAAGGCTAGTAAAAAGGAAAATATTTAAATTTGACATTATTCTATGCATTTTTTTTAAGAATTAACTTCACATTTTTACAGTCAAGAAATCTAAACAAATGAGTCAGGATATATATCATGTATAAAGGCCAAAACTCTGGGCTGGGGGTATAGATGAATAGTAGAAAGCACTTGTCTAAAATGTACAAGGTCCTAGGTTTGATTCTCAGCATTAAAAAAAAAAACAAACAGCACTTAAACATGCTATTAAAATTTCATTTTATCTGAGCCGGGCGTGGTGGCGCACGCTTGTAATCCCAGCATTCGGGAGGCTGAGACCAGAGGATCTGGATTCGCGGCCAGCCTCAGCTACCTAGTGAGGCACTCCGCAACTTAGTGAGACTCCGTTTCAAAATAAAGAATAAAAAATAGGGCTGGGGATGTAGCTCAGAGGTAGAATACCCCTGAGTTCAATCCCTAGTACCACAAAAAAAAAAATTCATTTTATCTAAACCATTTTTTTTAAATCACTGCATCTGAGGGCATAAGTGCAAATACAGAGCCAGGTTATATTTAAATGCATAGAGTATACTGAAAATGGTACTTTTTAAAAAGGCAGAAATGTGACAATAAGACAGCTACTACTGTTTTACTTTACATATTGAAACTTACATTTTTTTTCTGTAAATTGATGAAGCAAGCAAGATTTTCCTACTCCCATGTCCCCTGTTTAAAGAAAAAAGTTTCAGGTGGCAATTACATTTCTCAATTTTACACACTTATAATCATATTTAATGACTTCTCTACTCTTTACCATATCACATCACAAATTTCTCAGACACTTAGAAAACATATATATCCCTCCTTTACAATGGATTCAGAAGACACATAGTCCCTTTTCACTATCATATACAAAATGATCATTCCCAACCTTTAGCAGTGATGGGATTTGGTTGTAAACTATTTTGTTAATAAGTAGCCACAAACTGAGAAGTGCTTTTTAACAGAAAAATTACTGTGATGGTATTTTTTACTTTGAGCTATTTAAAAAATTTGTTTTCCACTTAACCCATGCATAGAAGCAAAAGAGTAACAAATGAGATAGCATATAACAAGTAGAAATAACAAATTGAATTTTGGAATTCTGACTCACTAGGTCCCTTGTGAGGGCTCATATTTCTTGTAGAAATTCATAAAAGAATTTACATTACATGAAAATGATAACAGAATAAATATCATCTCTATGTACTACATCAATTTAATCCTTGGCAAAGGAAATATTACAAAACTACATAAACTCAACGTTCTAATGTGTTGGGTGTGGTGGCACATGCTTGTAATCCCAGTGGGAGGCTGAGACCAGTGGATCAGGGTTCGCAGCCAGCCTCAGCTACTTAGTGAGGCCCTCCACAACTTAGTGAGAGCCTGTTTCAAAGTAAAGAATAAAAATAGGGCTGGGAGCTGGGCATGGTGGCACACACTTGTAATCCCAGTACTTGGGAGGCTGAGACAGGAGGATCTGGGTTTGAGGCCAGCCTCAGTTACTTAGTGAAGCCCTGCAACTTAGTGAGACCCTGTTTCAAAATAAAGAATAAAAATTAGGGTTGGGGATGTAACTCGGAGGTAGAATGCCCCTGGGTTCCATCCCCAGTACCGCAAAAAAAAAAAAAAGGATGGGAGTGTAGCTCGGAGGCAGAATGCCCCTGAGTTCAATCCCCAGCACCAGAAAAAAAAAAAAAAAAAAGAACTGCTCTTGTATGAAGAATTCATAAAAAAAAGTATGTTCTCTTTCAATCATAATCTTATAACCTATGCATGGATAATAGCATTAAGACTTAATTTGAGCAAAATATTGAAACTCAAGGGGAAAAAACCCATATTATATTTTACGTATATTATATAACTTATTCTGAATCGATGATGTTCTCTTGAATTTTTGGAATCCAGGGGCTATCAAAACTTTCATGAAAATCCGTGCTGAAAAAATAAATTAATTAATTAAAAAAAATTTTTGAAAAAAAAAAGTATCACTTCTGATAAAAAAAAAAAAAACAACAACAAACTTTCATGATATTTTTGGAATATTTCACCACTACTAGGAAATTAATGTCATCGATATTACTCTCCCCCAATATTAACAAGCTTCCTGGTATCCCTCAAGAACAACCAACATCATTTTACTACACTTAGCACTATACACAAGTATTGAAGATCACAATGCAAAAGGTTCATTTATCCTTATAAACAGAGCTTTAGTTCTAAAATGAAAAAACAGCTCACTTCTTCTAGAGTGTTATACTTAAATATTAGTATATAAATATTTTGCTTGATAACCTTTCTTTGAGGAACAAGAACATAAGTTAAATAAACTTACCAATAATAATATATTTAAAGATGTAAGAGTAGTTGTATGGTGCAGTTGCCATGGTGGCACTAAAAACAAAGAAAACTGTGTTAGTTCAGAATGGAACTTACAAGATAAATGTTTTGTAAAGATACATATAATAGCAGGGCACGGTGGCACATGCTTGAAATCCCAGCACTTGGGAGACTGAGACAGGAGCGTCAAGGTTCACGGCCAGCCTCAGCTACTTAGTGAGGCCCTCTGCAACTTAGTGAGACCCTGTTTCCAAATAAAGAATAAAAAATAGGGCTGGGACTATAGCTCAGTGCACCTGGGTTCAATCCCCAGTACTGCAAAACAACAACAAAAATAATAATAATAATAAAGAGCACATTGAATACAAACAAAATGTTGGTTACAAGTCAGTAAAACTGCATTTCCTAAACTGATCAATACACAAATTTTCTTCAGTGAATGGTGCTTTAACATTCTCATGCATTATCCATAGAAATATAAGAAACCATAATACACCAAAAAAATTCCAATATTTCCTTTAGGAAATATCAAAAAAAGAAATGTTATCCTGTAAATTTCAAACAAGAAAATCTTTATAAATTTAAATTGAAGTTAAACAGCATCAGGAATAGTTTACTTCCCTAATCAAGTAAATTTCTAGTGGTCTACTAGTTCAGAATTGTAATTTTAAAGATAATGGTATAAAAATTAATCACAAAATAACTTATAAGCACAAAATAACTTTTCTACTCTAAATCAACAGCAGAGCACACAACAAAATCACGAGTTCCAAATCAAATTGATGTTTAGAATTAGATTGAATCATATGAAACTGTTCTACAGATTTCTTAAAAGGGAGGGCAATTATTATTGGCAATGCCATATAGTTAATACAAGCCTTGCAGATAAATAATATATTAAGTGCCTGCTATACACTACTCTAGAAACTGAGAAATAATGCTATAAAACTGTTCTTGTGCTTATAAAATTTGAGTTTCTATATTAAAAGATATTTCTAAAGGATACTTTAGACTTAATCTAAAAAATCCTGATTTCTCTACTTTCAATAACTTAAGAAAACTCAGCAGGGTGTGATGGAACACACAGTCTCAGCTACTCAGGAGGGTGAGGCAGGATTGCTTGAATCCAGAAGTTCAAAGCCAGCCTGGTCAACATAGACCCCATCTCAAAACAACAAAAATCTTTTCTAAATAATTCATGAGTAAATGTGTCGGATACTGTGCTAGATGCTAGAGAAATAAGGGGTAAATTCCCAATATCAGTAATAACTTCTTTTTTGGGGAGTGGGTACTGGGGATTGATTCCAGAGACACTCTATCACTGAGCTACATCCCCAACTCTTTTTATTTGTTATTTTTTGACAGGATATTTCTAAGTTGCCTAGACTGGTCTGAAATTTGTAATATCCCTGACTTTACCTCCCAAGTAGCTGGAATTATAGGTATACACCAGTACTCCTGGTCTGGTAATTTTCTTTTTTCTTTGGGGGGGTGGGGGGAGCTGGGAATTGAACTCAGGGACATTCTCTGAGCTACATCCGTAGTTGTGTGTGTGTGTGTGTGTGTGTGTGTGTGTGTGTGTGTGTGTGTGTGTTACTGGTGTTCTATCTCTGAGCTATACAGCCCCCAGCCCTGTTGTATGTTTTTATTTTGAAACAGGGTCTCAATAAGTTGTTGAGGGCTTCACTAAGTTGCTGAGGCTGAGTTTGAATTTGTGTCTCTGCCTCCCAAGTATTAGGATTACAGTCATGTGCCACATCTGACTACCCGTTGTCTTATTTATTTATTGCAGTACTGGGGATTGAACCCTGGGGCATTCTACCTCCGAGATACAGCCCCAGCCCTATTTTTTATTTTTTATTTTATTTTATTTTTTTTGCGGTACTGGGGATTGAACTCAGGGGCAGTCTACCTCCGAGCTATACCCCTAGGCCTATTTTTTATTCTTTATTTTGAAACCGGGTCTCACTAAGTTGAGGAGTGCCTCACTAGGTAGCTGAGGCTGGCCACGAACCCAGATCCTCCGGTCTCAGCCTCCCAAATGCTGGGATTACAAGCGTGCGCCACCACACCCGGCTATTTTTATTCTTTATTTGGAAACAGGGTCTTACTAAGTTATGGAGAGCTTCACTAAGTTGCTGAGGCTGGCCGCGAACCTGCAATCCTCCAGTCTCAGCCTCCCAAGTACTGGGATTACAGGAGTTAGTCACTATGTCCAGCTGGTAATAACTTCTAACAAAGTTTATTCGAATCAGTTTTCAGCAAAAGAAAACACAAAAATTATATACATGAACCCATTTTTTAAAAATTGTCTTAGAGTATTTTTTTATAATTTGGTTTTTACTAATTGGTCAGAATCACATTACACAAACCAGACATTTGATGTGACTAGAGAAATTCCTGTACTGAAACACCTTACTTTATACCATATTTCAAGTAAAAGTTCTATACTAATAATAAAATTTAACCTGTAGAAATAATATTTACAGTAAGCAAATTATTAATAAGTTCTTTGTGTGTGTGTGTGTGTGTGTGGTACTGGGGATTGAACCCAGGGGCTTTCTACCTCTGAGCTACACCCCCCTATTTTTAATTCTTTATTTGGAAACAAGATCTCACTAAGTTGTAGAGGGGCCACCACGGCCAGCTATTAAGAATTTCTTAATTATAAATTATTCAATAAATATTAATTTAAAAATCACTATACAATATAGTCTTCTCACTACTTAGCTGTGTGTATTACACTCAGCACAAGTAAATGCCCTGTCCCAACTCCAGCCTGGCAGGTTGTAACACATTTATAATCATAATCAGTCTTCTACATCACAGAAAACTCCTTTAACCAGTTATTTCAGGAGAGGGAGTTTTTCAAGTTAGATTAACAATGATTCTGAACTTTTGTCTCCAGTCACTAGGCACTCAACTTTTTTAAATGAGCTTGGTCTTGAGGCTAAGCTTGGTCTGGATTATTCACCAGATCTCTGAAGCAGATGCTAAACACAATGTCTAACAGTAAAAATTAGCCCGCCACAACTTAGTGAGAACCTGCTTCAAAATAAAAAAATATAATAGGGATGGGGTTGTAGTGCAGAGGCTGAATTCCCCTGCGTATAACCCCTAGTACCACAAAAAAAAAAAAAAAAAAATGTTATTAACTTCTTAAACACATTAACTTCTTTTCTGCATGAAACAGTGCCAATGACACTTTTCTTCCAATAGATTTTTTTTTTTTTTTGCGGTACTGGGGATTGAACTCAGGGACATTCTACCTCCAAGCTATACCCCCAGCCCTATTTTTTATTCTTTATTTTGAAACAGGGTCTCACTAAGTTGCGGAATGCCTCACTAGGTAGCTGAAGCTGGCCACAAAACCGGATCCTCCAGTCTCAGCCTCCCAAATGCTGGGATTACAAGCGTGCACCACCATGCCCGGCTCCAATAGATTTTTTTAACTCAACTTTTCTTTCCTTATTCACACTTGGGTAAAAGTAATCAGTCACCTTTGAATTGCTGTTTCTCTTGTGCCTTGATTTTGTCATTTTATTTCCCTCTCTTAACTAAAAGTCGTAGCTGTATATACTTGCTTCCGTCTATTAAAATTAGAGAGGACAGGGCTATAGCTCAGTGATAGAGCACAGTCTTAGCATGGGTAAGTCTCTGGGTTCAATCCCCATCTCCAAATAAAGTAGTCACTACTTCAGAGTGAAAAGCACCCCACCATATAATTTTGGGGCTCAAGTGTCTTTAAAAATTATAAATAAAACCCCTAAAAGCAGAATTAGAGGAAAACTACTCAGATTTACTAATTTTTGCAGACAAAGCAGAAAACATCTAATACCACACTACCAACAGACCAGTTCTTTCCTTTCTTATTCTAAGGTAAGAAGCTGGTAATTAAATACACTTATAGCATCTACTCAGTCAAAATCATGTATTTGCAGTAGAACTATATTCAAGGGGCCCTTTTAACTGTGCTTATATTGCTTTTAAAAAGGATTTCTTAACCTCATTTCTTGAACATGAAACATACCATTGATTAGTGAGAAATGTATTTTTGCCTAGCTTTGGAAGGGTAATATAAAATGTTTCCATTATTTAAGGGTGCTTTTGCTTTACTTTCTCTGAGAACTCAAAAGTCTAAAACCAGGACAAGAAATGTTAGTCTAATTCAAACATTCTGAAAACACAAGTCCACTCAACACTACAATCTCCGCTCAAAACAAAACAAAACAAAAAACAGCCAGGCATGGTGTCATGGTGGCACATGTCTGTAATCCTAATACTTGGGAGGCTAAAACAGGAGGATAGTAGGTTATCCACCAGCCTCAGCCACTTAATGAGACCCTCAGCAACTTAATGAGACTTTGTTTAAAAAAAAAAAAAAAAAAAAAAAAAAAAATAGGGTTGGGGATATAGCTCAGAGGTAGATTCCAGGGGTTTGATCCCAGTACCACACACATCAAAAACTTTGATAATAATCTATAATTTATGTACAACTTTTGGTGTGATTAAAATGTACTTTCTTCCATTTTACTTTTTAGCATTTGAATAAGGCTGACATATTGACAAGATCTCCCTTAGTGCCTTTGATTCTTTTCCTTTTTTTTTTTTTTTTTGTGTGTGTGTGTGTGCATGAGAAGGAAACACACATACAGAGTCTTGTACACACAAAAGGGGTTTCTACCACTGAGCTACATCCCAAACTCTTTATTTTGAGACAGAGTGTTTTACTAAGTTGCCCAGGTTGGCTTTAATTTCCTTAAGAAAGAAAAAGTTGCTACATTTCATATAATAAGCACCATTAAATACATGATGAACAACTTATAAACTAGTAACAAACACAACTGTTAGAGTTATCATTTACTGAGCACTTTATATGTACCAAAAAATGTGCTCAATACTTTACATGTGATTTCACTTTATTTTTACAACTAACCTTATAAGATACTCTTGCCCCTCATTTTACAGATGAGGAAATAGACTCATCAGGTAAATGAAATATCCAGGTCACAGTTTAAGTGGATAAGCCTGCACCTGAATCTGACACTGTTTTGATAAAGAGATCCCCTTTTAACCACTACATATTTCTGCTTCTTCAACAGCTCTGTACTGTTGCTTTAGGACATAGATCTTTCTCAGTACATTTAATATTGTAAATAAGAAGTATTAAATAATTACATTCAGCCAGGCATGGTGGTACATGAGTATAATCTCAGAACTTCGACTAGACAACAAGGAGGATTCCAGGTTTGCAGCCCTCAGCAGCTTACTCACACCCTCTGCAACTTAGAGAGACCATGTTTCAAAATAAAAAATAAAGCTGGGTGTGGTGGCACACACTTGTAATCCCAGTACTTGGGAGGCTGAGACAGGAGAATAGCAGGTTCACAGCCAGCCTCAGTTACTTAGTGAGGTCCTCCTTAACTTAGTCAGATCCTGTTTCAAAAATAAATAATAAAAAATAGGGCTGAGTGTGTAGCTCAGAGGTAGAATGCTTCTAAGTTCAATCCCTAGTACTGCAAAAAATAAAATATAAAAAAGGTCTTGGTAGCCGGGCGTGGTGGCCCACATTTGCAATCCCAGCATTTGGGAGCCTGAGACCGGAGGATCTGGGTTCGTGGTCAGCCTCAGTTACCTAGTGAGGCATTCTGCAACTTAGTGAGACCCTATTTCAAAATAAAAAATAAAAAATAGGGCTGGGGATGTAGCTCAGAGGTAGAATGCCCCTGAGTTCAATCCCCAGTACTGCAAAAAAAAAAAAAAAAAAAAAAAAAGGTCTTGGTGTGTAGCTCTACCCCTGGGTTCAATCTCTAGTACCACAAGAAAATAATAATAATAATTAATAAAATAAAAATTACATTCAGAAGATGTAGTGTGATGTTTTTAGATACAGATTAACAGTAATACTAGCAGCAATAATAATGTATCTACTTAAAGAAGTTTCCTAAGGGAACTAACATTTCAGAGTGAACCATGTAATGATCTGCATTACTTTTCCCTATATTGTCTTACATAATTCTTAATTCTCACAACCCTGTAGAGTCATTATAGCTATTTTTATGCAAAAAATTGAAGAAACTGAGGTTTGGGGATATTTGCTAATTTGGCCAGTTTTCCGGAAGGTGGTTTATTGAAGGCACATATACAAAAGATAAACTTCCTGGCTGTCAAGAGAGAAATGTTTACTAAATGCATAATAAATACTAATTGTTGTGTCATGTACTCAAGTGACCCCTTTTACTTTTAAACACTATGCTTAATACTGCTTTAACAAAGGATTTTTCAACTTTATCTCCTGAACATGAAACATACAATTGTTAAGGTGAGAAATATATTTAAAGATGGGGAGCTGGGCATGGTGGCATACCTCTGTAATCCCAATGCCTGGGAGGCTCAGATAGAGAATCACAGGTTCAAGGCCAGCCTCAGCTACTTAGTGAGACCCTGTTTCAAAATAAAGAATAAAAAATAGGGCTAGGGGTGTAGCTTTGAGGTACAATGCCCCTAAATTCAATCCCCAGTACCACAAAAATAAGTAAGTAATTAAGTAACTAAATAAATAGGGCTGGGAATGTAGTTCAAAGGGAGAAGGCCCCTGGATTCAATTCCCATACCACATATGAAAAGAAAAGATAGGATATGCCAATGCATAAAATATGCAACATTTTTTTCACTTAAAATCATGGACATACTTCTAGGTCAATACATTTGGATCTAAATGATTACTAAACATATTAATTCTAATCACTGTTGTGCTGAAAGAGGAACGCATGATCTCCATTTACTGAATCATTGTGCCTACAGACCCACTAACGTGGAATCAGATACCTTCCCAAATAAGATTATACAGACATACAAATGACTAGATTTGCAGTATGGAGGTACAGAAGGTAGGCATGTGCTGGTATGTGAAGGTAGACACTTTCATACACACTGTGGGTAGAATTCTGGAATTCCACATTTGGGGGAAGGTAACTATATTTAAACATCTTATGGCCAGGTGTGATGGTGCATGCTTGTAATCCCAGTACTTAGGAGGCTGAGATAGGAGGATCACAGGTTCATGGCCAACCTCAGCAACTTAATGAAGCCCTCTGCGACTTAGTGAAATGTATCCAACATTTGAAAGTAAAACAAAAGTTGAGTTCAGAAGGTTAAAGGAATAAGTGCATTTAATGCACTGTTGTTCGGTTGTGTGTGTGTGTGTGTGTGTGTGTGTGTGTGTGTTTTACTAGGGATTGAATCCAGGGGTATTCTACCTCCAAGCCACACCCCAGCCCTATTTTTTATACTTTATATTGTAACAGGGTCTAAGTTGTGGAGGACCTTACTTAGTAGCTGATGCTGGCTTCGAACGTGTTATCCTTCTGTCTCCTCCCAAGTACTGGGATTACAAGTGTGCACCACCACGCCTGAGTTAATGCACTGTATTTACAGTATAAAAAACTGGAAACAATCTAGATTCCCTTCAACAAAGAAATGGCTGGATAAAGAATATCCATACTGTAAAATATTACACACCCAGTTTAAGAAACATTTAGATCTATATGCATTAATCTGAAAATATATCCATGATTTTGTTAAGTAAAAAAAAGCATGTTGCATAGTTTTATATAAGAGCCTACCTTATTTTTGAACACATACACACTTAAACCTTATATGCCAAAATATGCAATACACACCAAATTGTGAAAAATGATATAGGGGCTAAGTGTAGAAAAGGCAAGGAGGGAGATTATTAACTATGTATATCCCTGCAATAACTAATAATCATCATGTAGTATATTCATTTGGTAGTATGTTCTAAATACAAAGTACAAAAAATAAAAGCCTGAAAAATATTAAAAGCATTTTATATTTTTGTTATAATATTAATACATAAACAGGTTAAGGAGTAACCACACAAAGACTATCTACTCATATTTCTAACATTTCTGCATTTATTGATAATATGGAAAACAACATATGAAGGCAATCAATAATCCCCCATACACACCCAATAGAAGAGGGTATTTTATTCATTTAACTTCTTACTGTATTTGCTTATACACTGTGTCTTTCAATTATATAGCTACTTTATCCTAAACCTTAGAATGTAAGATGTTACATTTTTACATAACTGATTCAAGACAGCAAGGAAAAAGCAACCCACTAAATATTCCTAGTGATATGAAATCTTTCTTATCTTTACTCTTCACATTTGTTATTTTTTCCCCAGCATGCAAGGCATTTTATTAAAATGCCGGAGCCAAATGGATTGCTTTTTTGATTCCAACATAAAAATGTGTTGACTATCAACTAAGCAGAAAGCACTGTTGCTAGTCTTTGACAATATAATAATGATAAAAAAGAAGACAATGTTGTCTCTACTTTCATGGGACATAAGAATAGAAGCATTCTGATTTGCTTACACATCTACTAAAGTGGAATGCTACTTTGACTGTCAGGTGGACATAAAACTTCTGCAGTTAATCTAATAACCTAATTAATCAAAATTAGTGGTCAACTTCCTTTCTGCAACAGTATTTCCTCTGAAAACCCATCTACTTCAGAGGCCACTTAAAAAAACAAAACATTTTTCACCTCATCTTGACGTTTAATGTCACACTTTTATGTGAATGCTAAGAAAAAATAACTGGACTGCTCAATGTGTCAAGAAAAAGTCAAAGCCTTCCAGTTAATTATGATGACACACTGAATAGTTAATAAAGTACTCTAATACAGCACCTTTGTACATAGAAGTACTTAACAACAACCAAAAAACTGTTAATGGAAACTTGCACTTACTACTACAGTTAATAAAACTAGTAATAGTGAAAATTTTACTCATGGTATGATGTCTGAGATTTGCTTTAAACTAGTTCAGCATGGAGAAAACAAGTGTGCAGAGCTGAAACAAGACTGATCATTGCTGACCCAGGCAGATGGGCATATAAATGCTCAACACAATAGTCTACACGGTATACATTCAAAAATGATCTACAATTAAACAGTTTTAAAAAGTAAAATATAAAGCCGGGTGTGGTGGTGCATGCTTGTAATCCCCGTATTGGGAGGCTGAGACAGGAAGATGGTAGGTCCGAGGCCAGCCTCAGCTACCTAGTGAGGTCCTCCACAATTTAGTGAGACCCTGTTTCCAAATAAAGAATAAAAAATAGGGCTGGGGGTGTCAAAGGTAAAATGTCCCTGGGTTCCATCCCTAGTACCGCAAAAAAAAAAAGTAAAATATAGTTACCTCTGATACCTCCATTTACAATTTCTCCTGCAATAGCTGACATTTTTATTGACATAAAAATGTTTCAATCTTTTTTTTAAAAGAGAGAAATAACTCTCAGTAAGCCCCAGTTTCAGTATTTTATCTTACTAAGATTATGCAAAGAAACTTGGTACTTACAAAAATCAATTGCAATAATAATCCACATTCTGTTGCAAAGTTGAAGTATGCAACAATTATAAGATTTAGCGTGAAATATAAAAAGCAACTTTTTAAAACATGGCTTTAAATTCCAAGGAATTTTAAAACAGCTATTAGAATCTAAGGTTCTACGTTTTAAAAATAACTGCCATTTTCTGAGTGTAATATATTCAACCACTTTTATAAACAATCTCTAATCCTAAAAACTCATTTTGCAAATCAGAAAACTAGGTCAGCGAGATAATACACCCATGGTTATATACTACTAAACAGAAAGTTAGGAGTAGGGCCCAGGTCTAACTTCAACTCTCCAAAGCCATGCTCTTCCATTCATTCAACAGATATTACACACCCATGATGTGCATGGCAAACTTACAGGCACTGGGACACTTGTCAAGCAATGTGCTAAGGGCTTTCTTTAAATCCCATTTAATCTTCTAAAATGTAGATACTATTATTCCTTTTATAGATAAGAACACAAAGTTTGAAAGAGTAGGTAACTTGCTCAAGGTAACTTAACTAGAAAGTGACGGTACTGGAGTGGACGCAGGCAGTAAGACTCCAAAGCCTTGACCACACTACATGCCTCAAACACGACCTAAGCAGAGCTCTAAAGAAAAACTTTGGGAAGGCTTGGGGGTGGGTTCTGGGTTCTGGCAAGGTCAAATCCGTACTCAATAACCACAGCTATATAAAAGGTAGTTGGAACAATAATGCAATGAATAGTAAACTTTGCAAGAGTTCAAATCAGGGCTCTGACAACTGCTCTGGGACCAGCAGGAAAGCACCTGCCTTCTCAGAACCTGTTTCTTCTTCTTCATGACATCTCTCCTCTGATATTGTGAGAATGAGGATTTGGCAGTGTAGCAGTTGTCATCCAAAGCAGAGGAAAAAAGGAATTAAGTTGTCACTACACTTTAAATAAGGTCTGTAACCCTAGTTTAACTTAGAGTGTTACAAAAAACACCAGTCATAGTGTGGGAAGATGCTAGTCTGCACCATCATTAGCCAGTTACATCACAACTTCAGGCCTCAGTTTCCACACTTATTAAATGGGCATAACTCAACTTCCCCCAAGGGCTAAGCGAGGCAAAAATAAGTATGTGTGAAGACACCTATCCGTGCCTGGCACACAGTAGAATGCAAACGCTCGAGACAGTCTAGTTTCGTCTTATTTCCGTAAATCCTAGAGATGCCAAAACTTTTCTTTTTTCGTGATTTCTAGATGCTCTGTCGGTTCTGGGCCTTACAGGGTGTCCACGAACCTCAGAGGGGCTCAGCAAAACCAGAACGTGGCAAACACTGACCCACCAACCCCGTCCCTGGCCGAGTCTAGACACCGGCTACCCACATCCACAAGGACACGGGAGCCGGTCCAAGATGCCGGCGAGGCTGCGAGGTGCTGCCTATTGTACTCGGGGCCCGATGCGGCCTACGGGGTGCAGATGCCACGTCGGGGGCTCGTGGGTGGCCGGCGGCGCGGCACGCGTGGCGGGTAAACACGGCGGGGGTGGTCTGCGCCGCGGGGACGACAACAGGAGCGGGGCCTTCGGGAGCCGGGCCCGGGAGGTGGGAAGGCGAGGCCGAACACACCCTGGGCCGCACGTCCCGGAGCCTCGCGCGGGGCCCAGGGTCCGGGGCAGCGCAGGGGACACCTGCGCCCCCGCACCGCGTCTGTCAGGCCGGCGCCCGCCCGACCCGGGCTCGCCCTAGCCTGCGGGGCCTGGCCCGGGCGCCGCCCGCCCGCGACCGCCCGTGCCGCCGCCTCCGCCCCTCGCCAGGGCCAGACGGGGAGGCCGGGGCGGGACGGACACTGAGGAAGGCCCGGGTTACCTGGGGGGTTGCTGGTGGCTGGGCAGCTTTCCGGGCGGGAGGGGGGCGTCAGGACGAGGAAGCGGCGTGCGAGCACGACGAGAGAGGGGGCCGGGGCGGTCGGCCGAGGCCCCGGCAGGCAGGCGGGCTGGCCGAGAGGTGCAGACGCGCCGGCGGTAGCAGCGGTGGCAGCGGCGACTGCTCCTGCGGCTCCCTCAGGATCTTCCTCGGGCTGGTCCAAGATGGCGGCGCTCCCTGCACAGGGTTTCCTGTCACCCTCGCAATGGGCCGGACCACAAAAGAAGGGGGAGGATGCGCGCGCAGCCGGCGGAGCCCGGAAGAGGATCGCGGAGGCCCGCCCACTGGCCACGCCCCTTCCTCGGGACTCCCCTCTGGACTTGCGGCGCCGGCGAGGCCCGCCCCACAGTCTTGCGGCTGAAGGGGCGGGGGCGAGGGGGGGGCGAGACGCTTGTGCGCAAGCGCAGTCGCTGTCCTCGCCCCTAGGGAGGTTTCTGCGCAGGTTCGCTTGGAAACTGGTGGGGTGCAGAGTCTCGGTGTTGAAGGTGTTTCTGGATCTCCGAGAGCAGCATTTATTTTTTGGAGGGAGAGGTACAGGGAATTGGGCCCAAAGGCATCCTACCTCAGAGCCAGAGCCCCAACCCTATTTTTAAGTTTAGAAACTGGGTATCGCTAAGTGGCCGAGAGCCTTACTAAATTGCTGAAACTGGCTTCGAACCTGCGGTCCTCCTGTCTCAGCCTCCCAAGTACTGTGTACTTGGCATATGCCACCATGCCAGGCCCTCTTTTCACTGTTTTGAAAAATAATGCCAGCAACTACCACCTACTGGACCCCTGCTGTGTACTGACTGCTGTTCTAAGCTTGCAGTTACTGTATTCATTCAATAAGATGTTGAATGTGTGTGGTCTCCTTGTACACAGCGGTGAACAGGGTTGACTAGGTCCCTGGCCAACAACCCCTGAGACATCGCCCCATTTTATCTGTGGTAAAGCTGAGTCTCGCATTGATCAACTTACTTGTCCAAGATCATGCAGCTAGGGAATAGCCTTTTCTGCCTTATATTTCAACTCTGTCTCTTAACCTCGCTTTGGAAGTGCCTGATAGGAAAAGGAAAATTGTATATTTTTCACAACTTATTCACCACCTCTCATCTTCCATCATCACTGCCCTCAGAAAGCTTATACACATTGGTGCAGTCCGCGTTTTGACTTGCGTGGGGCCTGGGCATTTTTGCCTTGTAACTTGTGGATATGCATGTATTTTTTTAAATTTACATTTATATTTTGCAATTACATTGGTATAGAGATGAACTTATTGATAATATATAGCAAGACCTTTTCTTCGATGTAAAAGTTTATTTCTCCTGATTTTAAAAGAGCTTAAAACATTTTTGTGCACTCCTTAAAATGCTGTGGGCCCTAAGCATTGTGCCTATGCATTGTGTCTTGAACAAACAAAAGTTTACAGACAGAAAGGAGCCACCACACAGCAATGATTTGCATGTTTCCAAGAGTACCTGGCTTCAAAATCCTGTTGTGCTAACATATTAAACAGCGTGTGCTGTGGCTGATTTATAAAAACCACAGAGGACATAAAGGATAGATGGCCCCAGAACCACCAAGATAAAGTTCAAGCTCACTCTTGGCATTTAAGACCTTTCACAAACTGGTTCCATAATAGGCAAGCAAGATTTCCCTGGGAAAGTGGATGACAGGGCTGGGTGTGGTGGCGCAGGGCTGGGTGTGGTGGCGCATGCCTGTAATCCCAGTCACTTGGGAGGCTGAGACAAGAGGATCGCAGGTTCGAGGGCAACCTCAGCAACTTGGCAAGCCCCTGTTTGGGGTAGCTTGGAGGTAGAATGTCCCTGGGTTCAATTCCCAGTATCAGAAAATAAAAAGTAAAGAAATAAAGGAGAAAGCTGTGAGCCAATTGGCACTGCTTATTCACCTGTGTAACTGAATGGAGTCTGGCTAGAAAGTTACTATATATCCAATTGTCACTTGAATTGATATCTTTCTATATAGCTGGTGTTTATTGAACAATTACTATGTGTCAGGAGCTGTCAAAAAAAATCACACTTTTTTATTTAATCTCTACAACATTCTTATGAAATCAGTACCATATTCACCCCATTTTGTGAACTAAAAAACTGAGTTTCATACAGGTCTGAAGTCACAGAGTAAAAACTGACAGTGTGCCAGGCATGGTAGTGCACACTTGTAATCCCAGCATTTGGGAGGCTGAGACTGGAGGATCGAGGTTCGAGGCTAGCCTCAGCTGCCTAGTGAGGCCCTCCACAACTTAGTGAAACCCTGTTTCAAAATAAAGAATAAAAAAATAGGGCTGGGGCTGTAGCTCAGAGGTAGAATGCCCCCAGGTTCCATCCCCAGTACCGCAAAAAACAAAACAAACAAACAAAAAAAAACTGGCAGTGCTCAGCCTTGAGCCTGGCCACATCTGACTTTGGAGCCACTATCCCTAAGCCCTCCTCTAGACTTCCTCCCTTAGTCGCACTGGTGCCAGATGAAATGTAGAGCCCTGATGATTCTTTAGACATCACTTTGACGCAGGTTTGAACAGAAAACGTGAAAACAGAGTACCTGTCACATGATAAGCAATTACAGAGGGTAGAAATGGTCACCTCTCAATAACAAGTCCCAGAATTTTCAAAGTTCAGAGAGACTGTGTGTGACCAATTGCAGAATAATTAAGGATTGTCAGCTGGACATAGGGCTGCACAACTGTAATCCCGGTACTTGGGAGGCTGAGACAGGAGGATCGCAGTTTCAAGACCAGCCTCAGAAACTTAGTGAGACCCTGTTTAAAAACTAAAAATAAAATAGGCGTGGCTGTGTAGCTGAGAGGTCTGATGCCCCTGAGTTCAATCCTCAATAAGACACACACACACACACACACACACACACACACACACACACAATTGTCCATTGAGCCAAACATCTCTCAGCATTTCCAATTAACTTTAAAAAAAAAAAAAAAGGCTGCTTCTCATGATGTACTTTCACAAACATATCAAAGGCAATCACTAAACTGAACTTGAAAAAGAGGGAGGGCAAGGGAGTGGGTTGGGAATTGGGGAAGGGTTAAATGAGAAATGTGTGCATGTATGCCTTTATCAGCTTGTACCTAACAAAGATGCATGATTACAATGCACCAATTAAAAATAAATAAATAAATAAATAAATAAAAGGAAATCAATGGGGGAAAAGCTGCTTCTGTATAAAAAGAGGCATATGCAGAATATTAATTGTAATAGCAAGACTAAAGACAAAATATCTATTGCTAGGACTTGTTACAGTAAATTATAATACATCCTTATTGTGGAATACTATGCAGCCTTTAAAAAGAAATATATACATCCTAATATGGAGCATTCTCTAAGAAATGCTTTAAGTGAAAAAAAGTAAGACACAGAAAAATAAATAGTATGCTAACACTAGTGAAACTATTAAAGGAGGATGAAACAAATGCATATGCTTGTGTAACTGGACATGGGGAGGGGTTCTCCTGTTGTCCTGGAACTGGTGCTGAGGCCAAATCTGAATACAAGAAGTTTATAAGGAGCCTACATGCTCTACATTTTACATCTAAAGAGCTGCCGGTGGCTGGAACCAGCTACTTTCTCAGCAGAGTATTTGAAGACCCATGGCTCAGCAAACCAGCCCTTCCGCAACCCTTCCCTCTATTCCACTCCCCCCGACCCCCTCCCCACAGACACACCGTCACCACTAATCAATGGAAGGAAAGCTGGAGAGAGGGGACAGG
>PVLC010027387.1:0-14464 GCA_004027655.1 Graphiurus murinus
AGTTGCCATTCTGATTGGAGTTAGGTGAAATCTCAAGGTAGTCTTGATTTGCATCTCTCTGACTGCTAATGATGTGGAACATTTCCTCATACATTTATTGGCCATTTGTATTTCTTCTTTTGTGAAGTGTCTATTTAGATCCTTTTCCCATTTCTTGATTGTGTTATTTGTTTTCTTAGCTGTGAGTTTCTTGTGTTCTTTGTATATTCTAGATATGAGTCCTCTGTCCTCTGTCAGATGAGTAGCTGGCAAAGATTTTCTGGCAACTATAATTTTCTTTGCTAATAGTAATTGGAATAGATATAAAATATCTTAGTAATTAAACTAGTTAATTTCTTATACTTTGACATAAAATATTTTTTTCAGTTTTGCTAGTATATATTACATTGAGATCAAGTGATACTATTTTAAAATTACTTATAAGGCTTTAGAGGACAGGCGAAAAAAATGTATGTGGAAATATTAAAAATACACGAATCTCCACCGAGATATAGAAGAACACACCTTCATTATGCTCAGTAAGATTCAGTCACGCATTTCGCATCCAGCTTCCTACCAGAACTATTAGATCTCATTCCTTTCAACTCATTCTATGTCACAGGACAGTGTTACAGACCCAGAGTAAAACTACTTTTTAGAGGAATTCAGTGAGTTTCTCTTACAGACAGAAAAGTAGAATTAGGCTGCCTGCAACTCTTTAATTCGAAAGTAGTTCCAATGGAGTTGAATAAGCAGCAGGAAATCGGCAATAAAACACTGATACTTAACATTCCACTTACATTTAAACACAGAAAAACAATGTGAGTAGCTTGAAATTATATCATCACTTATTTATAGGCATGTATGTAGTACATTTCAGTCTATATTTGTCTATTATACACACACATATCTGAATGTACAATCACACTTAAACCCTACATCTGTGTATGTGTGTGTGTGTTTGTGTGTGTGTGTACTCACTCGCACATGTGCATGCATGTGTCTGTACAGAATCACTGTGTTAACAAGAGGCACAATATAGTGAGAAGAGTGGAAGTTTTAAGGTCAAATAGAACTTTTCTCAAGTTATATTTTCAAGTAATAACTGTAATAACTTTGCAAACTTGGACAGCTGAATTTCCATTTCCTTAGTTGTAAAAGGAGTGGTAATTTATAGTTACTTCACATAGCTATTTTCAATACAAAATTGAATACTTGTTACAAGGTGACTTAATAGTTTTTGACACCAGAAAAATCTTTTATCAGTATTTATGCTTCTCTCATTCCATTTCCCTCTGAATATGGAATTTTCAGCCAATGGAATTCGAATGCATGCATTGATTCATCAGAACACTCACTATTAAGAGACTGGGGAAAACAGAAAAGGAAGGGACTTAGTTGCTACTTTCCAATATATTTTTTCAAAATAAATCCCTGGATGGACCTTATGAAAATATGAAAGAACCAACACACACAAACATCTAACACAGAGATGAAAGGCTCCAGGTCAGAATGAAGTTGACAACAAGGAACGTTTCCCCAGAGAGCCGAAGCAGGTGCTGATCCTCGGCTAAGAGAAGGGCATCTGGGGAATCCTAACTGAGCAAGAAGACAGGCTCTCTTTTTTCTCTGTTAAAGCTTTTTCCCATTATGGAGGAATTCACTCCATTCCACAGTCATTCATGGGAAAAGGTACCTGCATCTGGATCCCTTCACCATGTTCAAGCTCTCCTTGGAGCAGGGCTGACCTCCCTCCAGTCACCAGGGAGAGCCACTCCTTCTCCAGGTCCTGCAGCCCACAGTTTCTAGGAAAGCTAAGCATCTGGTGCCCTCCACCTCTTACATGCTTGCCCTCTCTTCTCTCCACCACCTGCTCACACCCATGCCCATCTCTTCCCAAGAGAACAGCACTTCCACATGGCCCAGATCCCGTTGGGCACCTCTCCTAGGCCCTTCAGGTCAAGATTGTGTCAGGGGAGGTCCCTGCCACCACCTCTGCTTCATCATCCTACCCACATCCTGAGCACCCTCTCCAGCTCCATTAATACTCATACATTTGAAGTTTATGCAAGACTTTCTAGGAGCAGAACCCAATGAAGGTCTTTGACTCTATGAGGTCCTCCAATGAAGGACCTTGGACCCTGCTCATACCAGTCCCCGGTGTCCTGGATTTATGCCTGGCCCTGTGATGTTCCTGGCAGCATTTGTTTCTGTGTTTTCTACTTTGACCACCTGTGATGGTTGACATCATATGTCAGGTAGGGAATGCCCAGAGGGCTAGAAAAACTCTGCTGCTGCATGCATCAATGAAGGTGTTTCTGGAAGACATTAGAATTGAAGGCTGAGAGTGATTAAAGAAGATGGTGCTTCCCAGTGTGGGCGCCATCCAGCTGGGTGAAGGCCTGGATAGAACACAAGGGCAGAGGAAGGGGGAGTTCTAGCTGGATCATCCATACTCTCCTGCCATGCGACCCCAGTGCTCCTGGACCTCTGGGCTCCAGCTGAATTAAGACACCAGCTTCCCTAGTCATCCAGCCTACAGGCAGTAGATCATGGCCCACCATACTGGGAAAACAGATCTTTTTTTTTTGCGGTACTGGGGGTTGAACTCAGGGGCATTCTACCTCCGAGCTACACCCCCAGCCCTATTTTTTATTCTTTATTTTGAAACCGAGTCTCACTAAGTTGCGGAGTGCCTCACTAGGTAGCTGAGGCTGGCCGCGAACCCAGATCCTCCGGTCTCAGCCTCCCAAATGCTGGGATTACAAGCGTGCGCCACCACGCCCAGCTGGGAAAACAGATCTTAATGAATTCCATCGTATGTATGGACACGTAGATCCTCTGGAGAACACTACACACCACGCTTCGAGATTGTTCCCAAGACTCTGCTGTACCCCCAGGAGAGCCTCACTCCACACAGGAAGTAGCAAATGCTTGTGTGCATTATATCCTTGTCTATGTTTTATGTCCAGACTTTTTCCTTGAGCCCCAGACTCACACATCCTACTTCCTTTGGGCCTTTCCCATTTGGACATTTCACAGTCACCTAAAACTCAACACATGAATCCCACTTCACCACTTTCTAACTTGTTCTGCCAAAGTGCCTTGCCCTTGTGTGTCTACTCCAACCCTTCCAGTTGCAGATGGGTGTTCCAGATTTTCAGCAGGCCCTGGACTCTGCCCCAGGCTCTCCTTGGGCCTGCTGTCTCAGTCCAAGGCAGCTTCAGTTCTCTTGTGATTAACTATAAAAGCTCGAGAGCCGGGCTTGTCTTTTCCAATCCATTTTCCGTATTACCATAGCTGTGAATGTCCTAAAACACCCACCTGAAAATATTGCCTCTTGTTTTAAGTTTGCAATCAGCTTTTAGAATAAAAAGCAACATAACATTAGCTTACCATTAAAAGAAATTTCATTACACACACCCCACACACCTGGCCTTGTTTATTAGCAGTTCTACACTCTCTGTTCTTAGCCACATTGAACTCTTTTAGATCTTTGCAGGAACCATTATCTTTCAACTAACTCCTATTCATTCACTAATGTTTATGACTAAAAAAAAATATTCTATGTATTGTATTCTATGTATTATACTTGGAAGAGGGTTGGTAAAGTGAGTGACTGTGTTCCGTCATGGCAAAGGAAAACAAAACAAAACAAAACAAAACAAAACAAAACAAAACAAAAAACTAAAAGGAAAGCACCTTCTCTAGAATGAAAGTTCTAAGCAGATGATTCAGATGAAAGTGATTTGAGTGAAAACTGTTGTATTCTGGGATTTAATTTTCAAGAAAATAGAGTGCTGACCTAGTAGAGGAGAAAGGGAACGTTTAGATGCTATTGTTGCTGTGATTTTGTGGTTGGGAATTGAACTGGATATCCCAGCCGAAATCTGAGGCAATGATTCAGTCAAGACCAAATAAAAGCCTAAAAAACAATTTTGTTTTAGGTCTCAGAAACAAAGGAAGGGTAATTACATTTATTGAGCAAATGTAGGCCAGGCACTCCCAAGCAATCCACTACGCCATGTATAAAACCATGTGGATCATGTCCAAGCCTTGCAATGCATAAAACACACAGTGTAAACAAAGAATTGGAAACTATTTCTAGCTTGTTTGCCTCAATGATGATGCTCCCTTGGAGAGGATTGAATGTCTAGGATTGAAGTCTCCTACAAGAACTTGGATTGGACCTATATACCCCATCAACACTTGGCACTTCATAAAATATTTATGCTGAGTACAAAAATAAAAAAAGCATTTCTATAAAGACCATTGAGAAAGTTATATTTTTCTATTTACTCATGTATATGTCTCATTTTTATTTCAATAATATCACCCTAAGAAGCAAAAGCTCCATGGTTTTTGTTGTTCTTTGAATATTTATGTTGTTCATTTGGTTGCATAGTCTATTATTGTGTTATGCTATAACATTCTCAATTTTCATATAAATATAAAATCAATATAATTGCATCCATATAAAGCAAGAGATGAGCCCTTGGGATGGAAATGGCACGCATGCCTTGCCTTTTAGTCTGATTTCAGAGTGCAAGTTTTTTTTTAAATATATAATTAAATATGATTTGATTAGTAATAGATGCAAATGGCTCTTTTTTCATGGAATGATTAAAAAAATCATCGCAATTAGGTCTTTGATTTTTCCCTCTACCTGTCTACAAAGCAGTTCACTTTTTAGCGGATTCCCAACTGTTGGTGTAATTGCAGACCATTTTGAAAGCAGCTGCCTTCCCAGGTGCCTCGTTGTTAGTTCACATGAAGTCTTGCTACAACCTGATGCTCTGAAAACACACCTTATGAGGCTTGGAGGGATGTGGGATGTGGAGATGAGGAGAGGTGTCTGAACTGAAATACAAACAAACACCACCACCGCCAAGAACTCATTATCTGGGAAATTTGTTCTACCCCAAACTGGACTCCTGTGCATTAATTTTGCATGACATTTGAAGATGTGACTTTATTTTCTGTGTTCAAGATTATTAGATGACAAGTTCCATAAACCTTGGTGTCTTTTTACACTCCCTGTTAATTCTAAGCTTCATAGAACTTCGTTGAACTTGTACAAGTTTGACATTTAGTAAAAGTGAATGACCATTTTGAAAAGCAGCGGCATGTCTCAGCCGTGTTCCTTATGCGGACTGAGTTAACTGAAGTGGCCACATTGGTGAGAATTCTGGAAAACATCCCGCTGGTGGTCATATCATACCACCAATCCTATCCTCTTCCAGATTGCCAAAGAAAGGCCAATAAAAATAGAAGGCCAAATGCTGAAGAGATTTTGTAGGAAAGGAGATAGAGAAATCACCTGGAAATGAGGACAAGAAACTCTTGGTCCTCTAATGGATTATATGAATCTAGAAAGCATAGTATCCATGTCTTTCTAACACTGGTTTCTTCCAATTTGCCTTCTTTGGCAGTTTAAACTGACCCAATTAAACGGGATTCTCATGAGTTTCTCCTTTTCTGAAGTGTAGGGAGCCCTGCAATCCCTACCTACCCAAGAGAGATGTGCTGCCAACGCCATGGCCTTTTGTGTTGTGTGGTGTTGGTCCTATTCACACCTGCGAGAAGAATGAACCCCTGTTATCCGGCCACGTGCAGCACACTTGTGCCCTGATGGCTGGCAGGTGGTGTGCCTCGGATAATCCAGGATAAGAGAGGAGGAAAAAGACAGGTGCAGTGTCTTCTCTGTCAGTCTTCAGTACCCAAACGCCCCAAGCATGGTAGCATGTGTTTGCTCGGCTAGATCCTGGTTTCCTCCTATCTCTCCTCTTCCACTAAGGGTGCCTGTCACCCAACCCTCCGTGGAAATTCTGCCTGCAGCTTTCATGCCACTTCTTGAAAAATGCTTCCGCCCTGTGACTTTTCTCTCCCATTTCCATGAATGTCTTTACAGAAGCCAAATTTGGTCATGTGGTAGAGACAACACCACTCAGTGGGAGAACCAGAAAAAGAAGGATCCTGACTCCCTGGCTGGCCCTGGAGGCTGGACATCTCCACCAGCCTGGGCTGGCTCAATTCTGGGTGATTATTTGAAGGAAAAATATTGTAACCAAAACCACTGTAATTTTTAGGTCTCTTTGATACATTGGCTTATCTTCTATCCTACTTATGAAAGAGGTATTAACTGAGAACGCTTACTATTTTTCAAGATATATTCTATTTAAAATTTTAAGCTACTTTTTTTTTTTTATAAATCCAGAGACCAAAAAAATCAGGTGGATTTTGTTTAAATGAGAGAGTCAGGTATTCAGAG
This sequence comes from Graphiurus murinus, assembly GCA_004027655.1. NCBI lineage: Eukaryota > Metazoa > Chordata > Mammalia > Rodentia > Gliridae > Graphiurus > Graphiurus murinus. The sequence continues at coordinate 6,251 of PVLC010027387.1, forward strand.
ATGAAAGAACTCTAATAGATTATCTAGCCTAAGATGGCAAATAAATAGACTCTCCTCACCCACCTTCCCTATTATCCTGCCCATGGTGCCAAGGACTTAAAATTAATCTTCACCGCGTTCCTTCCTGAGCCTGAAAGCAGCTTCATCAGCTTGCAGCTCAGAGCTCCCTGCAGCCACGGGAGAGTCATTGCGGCAGAAGCAGAAATTCAGAACCATTTGCTCTCCCCGAAATGGTGCGATCCTGCCATTTTCCATAAGAAAGAGTAGAGACCAAGAACTTGGCTTGGGTTTGCTTCCCAAGCTTCTGAATACGCAGATAGCAAGCATTTTTATAGACTCCATGAAAGAGAAGCTAAAAAGGAAAGCTGCAAAAATGAATCGCCACACTGATAAGATACCTCCCTGCTCACCAGCCCCCGAGGTGTTTGCAAACTACATTCACTCGTTGGGATGCTTTTCCATAAAGGGTAGTTGTAGCGTGAAGCAAGGTGAGCCCAGGATCCTGAGGTATGTGGAGGTTTGTGTGTACAGACCTGCTGTATGTAACATGTCCACCAGCTCCAACTGGGCTCCTACACAACTTAAGCCACACACCACAGAGTCTTGCTGTCTTTTGATGCTTAAAATGGGCTGCAGGCCCATTCACATTCTAGGTAAAATAAGATTCAATTATTATTATTATTATTATTTTTGGTACTGGAGATTAAATCCAAGGGCATCCTACCTCTAAGTTATACTCCCAACCCTGTTTCATTTTATTTTTTATTTTGCAACAGGGTCTTGTTAAGTTGCTGAGACTGTCCTTGAACCTGTGATCCTCCTGTCTCTTGAATACTGGGATTGCAGGTGTGTGCCACTGCATCTGGCTTAACCTGATCTCTGGACTTGAGTTTCCTCTGGCTTCCAGAGCCCATCTGTGTGGAATGTATTCCATCTGGACCACTTCTCCCTAGGTTTCCTCCCTGCACACCCCACAAGGACTGTGACCCTTTCGTGGCCTTGCCTCCGATCCTTCAGATTCAGTTTGCAATAAACTGGAATATCACCATCAGGAAGATGAACATCAACAAACTGAACAAGTCGAAACTGAATGTAGACCATGCCTATGTGTTGAATAGATGGGAGGCTCCCCACCCGTGGGTCCCCTTGGGCAGGCTCTCTCTGCAGTTCCCGTCACTGTCACTACTTTGCTACTTCTCATTGATAATGTTCTTCCCCTCCTCCAGGCCCCTTGATTGACACACAGCACAGCGTGAGTCTCTGTACTTGCCCAAGTCACAGCTTCTAGCAACCCAGTAGATCTGAAGAAGCTTTCACAGCTCAGCTTACAACTGTTCCCCACAATACCCCATTAGCCGGATGAGGTAACAGAGTGACGTATGCACTCACAGATATGGCTGCTGTGTCTTAGAAGGCAAGAGAGCTAATATGCACTGGGATTGCAAATGCTCTTTTTATCTTGGGATACTAGCCATGCATGTGGTCTATTTGACTAGATCCCCATGTGTTCTTCTCCCTCCAGCTTAGCAATCAGTCCAGCTGCTCCGTTTCTGCTCGTGGAAGACCTGAGGAGCCCGTCACTGGCACTTCATGCAAGTCACAACACTGGGGTTTCTCATCCATTCTCTGGCCTCTGTCTTCCTTGAATGAGACTCAAATCAAGCAAGATTTATCTCAAAACCCCACATCCTGTGTGAACTTCTGTTGGTCCCACCCTTGTAGAGGAGTAGAAGTGACATCATCAACAGCTGAACAGAGGGGTCTGACTGATTGTTTAGGAGAGGAATCAAAACTGGTGTGTTTATCTCATATCAGCAGTCAACATGAGCTGTATATAGCAATTAGAGTGCCTGAGAGAAGTTTAAGTAAAATTGTGGTGGAGAATAAGGGATGAGTTACCACTGAAAACAACATTTGTAATGGTTTGGGTTTGTATGTTTGTTTATTTATTTATTTTGATGATACTGAGAATTGTATCCAGAGGCATTCTACCTCCAAGCTATACCCCCAACCCTACTTTATTTTAGTTTTTAAATTTGAAAACCAAGTCTCACGTGGTTGATGAGAGTCTTGTAATTTGCTGAGGCTGTCTTCGAACATGTGATCCTCCTGTCTCAGCCTCCCAAGTACTGGGATTACAAGTCTGTGCCACCATGCCTGGCTCCAGTCTAGCAGTTATACTATCCAAGAGAAGGATAGATAAAATTGTGGTGGAGATTAAGAGATTAGTTAGCACAGAAACCAATATTTACAGATTATGAGCCTGTTAGTCCATTTAGCTGACCTTACTATAGAATATGATGTACTAGGTAGTACAATGGTTTTGAATTCTTGGGAGCAGTTTCCATCCCTATCATTCTAGAAGAAAGAGGATTTCAGTCTCTTAGATGCATTGGGTTGGCGGTGTCTACCTGCACACCCCCAGAAGCTGTTGTCCTGTTGTGAGCCCTTAGCCCTGCCGGGCATCAGTGACTGTGTCCAGTCCTCTGGAGCTGTACTTCCTTTGGGATTGAAGTCGATGTTCATAGGGGGTGCTCTTTTCTGAGTATGAAGCATCGTTGTGGATCCTAATGATGCAGGTCCCTGAAAATCATAAACTAGGGAGGACGGGTGCAAAGGAGACATGGGAGGGGCAGGAACCACAATCTAGACGGGCCATAGAGGGATTGATAATCTACTTTTTACAAATGATTATTATTTTTTTTTATTTCTAACCAATACGGAATTTCATCACTTGTACATTTTGAAAAGGCCATTCTGACTTCAGTAGGGGACAAATGGGTGGGTTAGAGAGGATGCAGGGACACCAGCCAGCAGGTGGTTTTGGGGCTGAGAAGGCCAGCAGGTGCTCACACACAGCAGATGCCCGAAGAGCAGGAGATGCAGGGAAGGTCCGGGAGAGAGGTGGGAGGGAGCACTGCTGGACCACGATGAGCACACAAGGGCTGAGGGATGTTCTGGGACGTGTTGTAACTGAAGGTTTGGCCAAGGAGAAGGAGATTCTGAGAGAGATTATTCTACCCTCACGTCTGGTCACAGGGTCCTCTCTTCGCCTGTGTCTCCAACTCCTGCTCCATGAGAAAATGTGTCCAGGAGGGATCACCGACATCCCACTTCGGATTTATGTGAGTTAATCTCTCCGGGTGTTTTAATCCTTCGTGATAAAATAGCGACCTTTGTCAGGAGAATTCAATCCACAGTGCAGAAGCCACAAATGCAAAAGAACATACTGAGGCTAAAAAAATTAAATAATAAGAAAAAGAATTATCTTTCAGCACTGTAAGATTTCAACCAGAGTTATGGAAAAGAAAAACTATCTCTAAAGACTAGATTTCTTTAAAGAAATTTTTATGGGTATGTGTTGTATAAAATATGATGAATTAGCTTCATAAAAGTTCTTGACTTGAGAAAAGTAAAATATTTTTCCTATATAAAATCAGTCCCTTTCTAGAGCAAAGCATATTTTTGAACTTCAAAGTATTTCCATTTCCATTATGATCTATGGACTGAATTATAATATATTAAATATTAAATTATATTTAATTTAATTATTATATTAAGTTGTATGTTAAATATATGATTAAAATGCAGAGTTTGTCCAGTTCAGATAAGGAGTGTTTGGCTCAAATACAAAAACTAAATGATGAGTATTAAGATTTAATTAGTATGGTATCTATAGATCTATCTTACTTAATTCCTTTGAATTTGAGGCAGCAATTTATCATAGGTATACTCTATTTTTTTTTTGTTCAGAAAAGTTAATATTTCTCTTGGGAAAATAAGAATCATTACATTTAATACTTTCCTATTAAAATTTAACTTGGCCATTTTCATAAATTTCAAAATAAAATTGTTTAACTATTTAAAATAATCCTGAAGGATACAAAAATAGCCAAAAGCTACTGTTATTACAACAATTAAAACTATCAATGGCTGATAAGACTGCCAAGACAGCCCTGGGTGTAAAAGACAGCATGACGATAGTGTTGCTATTTCTTCTGCTACAGGCTGATGGGAAAGCATTTGAGTAACACCCTGAATCACTGAGCTAGTTTTCAATCTTGTTTTTCTGTAAAATAGAGACTATAATACCTACTAATCTAAGTAAAAAAGAATCAGCGAACAGTATGTGGTAAACTAGTCTCCCACATGTTGTCTCAAAAACTGTTTTATAGAATGTCAGTGGTACAATGTAAACAAAACAAAACAAAAAACAACAACACAAGTTTTGTCTCTAAATTTATTTAGTAGAAAAACTGAGCCAAGAGTTTTATTTGCATTATTCTGTCTTAAGTAAGCTAATGTGCTATCTGAGTCTCTAAAACTAGGATTGATCACGCAGCACTTTAAAAATTTGACTTCCATGAGATACTTCTTAACAGTCTCTTACAAGTTATGAAATTATACTGTGAAATATAATCACTGATTGGTATGATAGAGCTTCATTTGGCTTTTCCTTCCCTGGTTAGCTCAGTGGACTAGAAGTGAGGCTGTAGTGGAGACCCTGAGTTCAAATGTGATACAGGAAAGCTGCCACCCAATCCTCACTGATTACCTCTTAATTCTTGTAAACAAAAAGCATCAAATTGGTCTGTCTTCATATAAATGAATATCATTAGCTTATCCTTGAATACAAAGAGAAACAAAAACCCAATGATGCCTAGCAATGCCACAATGGAAGATGTTAGTAGCATTATTTTAGAATACAAAGGCTAGGCTAGCAGTGGTCCATCTAAATGTCTCTTTTGAAATAAGATGACACATTTTTAGCAAGCATGTTTATTTTGTCATTTACATCTTGAGATGTATTCAAAGTTGTGAAATCAAATACGTCTTTAACAACATATAAATGACGCCAGAAATAGTGACATTATTAAGATGCTGACATACACACACACACACACACACACACACACACAACACACAACACACAACACAGACACATATATATTTTTTTGAGGGTGGAACTATCCCAGGCCAAATACGAACAATAGGAGGAAGGGAAGAGGGTACGAATCCAGATGGAATAGGTCTATATCCACTACAGAGTCAATTTCAGATACACAAGTACATGGACAGTGATAAAGTGGTACAAGAGCGCATCCCACCTCTAGATTAGATTTTCTTTCCTCATTCCTGATTACATTTCATAGTTCTACTTTACATTCTTACTGCTTGTTTTGTATCGAGTGAGAGTCAAACAGTGGGACTAAGGTCCGCCTTTGATGTTTTCAGGGTGTGTGTGTGTGTGTGTGTGTGTGTGTGTGTGTGTGTGTGTTTCATTGTATCTTAGAAAAGCCACAAGCATCCTTACGAATTCTGATGAACAATGAGGAGGCCTTATTTTTACTGAGTGGCCAGCTGCCTTTGACCCAAACTACAGCTTTGGGAGCCGAGGCTAACAACAAAACTGTCTCATCCTCTCTGAGCGACATTACTGAAAGTCTACCATGGACCAGGCAGGAGCATGCTGCCAGTCACAAGTCATGCCTGTGGACGAGACAGAGGTGTAACAACAGCTGAGCAGAGGAGTGGTGTGATGCTGCTTATGCCAGTACCTCCAGCCCAGTGATTTTAACCAGAAAAGCTACGCAGCCCTGGTGATGAGCCACTCTGCAGGGAGACACTAGTGGAAGGGAGAAGGGCTCTCAGGGGGCAGGTGGGGAGGAGTCGGGAGATCCGATCCCGGTAACTACTCAAATAGTCCGTTGTTCATCCGGGATGATACTTGTCTGGATGAAAAGACTATAATGTGGAGGGGGATAGTAGGGTGGAAATGAGAAAAACACACAAGGAGGGCTGCGTGTTTGTCACTCTGAACCTCACTATGATATAGAATTACAGTGCACCAATTAAAAAAAAAAATATATATATATATACACACACGTAATATGCATATTTGGAGGATTCCCCTAGAAACAGGCTCCTGGCTTTTTTTTTTCCTGATTGAACACATTCCATAGATTATAAACTGCCATCTTTGAGCTTCTTTTCTTTTTAACCTCATAAACCAAGACCCCTTATCCATGGGGATGTATTCCCAAGGCCCAGGTGGATGTCTGGAGCTTTGGATAGTATGAAACCGTATTTGTACCATGTTTTTTCTTACACATATATGCCCTATGATGAAGTTTAATTTATGAGTTAGTCATAGTAAGAGGTTAACAACAATAACTAAAAATAGAACAGGGTGACCCAGGCCCATAATCTTAGTACTTACAAGACTGAAATAGGAGGATCACAGCTTTGAGGACAGCCTCAGCAATATAGTGAGACTTCCAGTAACCTAGTAAGACCCTGTCTCCAAACAAAAAATAAAATGGGCTAGGGGTGTAGCTTGGAGGTAGGATGCCACTGAGTTCAATTCTCAGTACAAAAAAAAAAAAAGAAGGAGGGAAGGAAGGAAGGAAGGAAGGAAGGAAGGAAGGGAGGGAGGGAGGAAGGAAGGAAGGGAGGGAGGGAAGGGGGAACGGAAGGAAAGTATACTGTAAAAAACGTAATGTAAAGCTTAAAGAATCATTTCTGGAATTTTCCATTTGGTATTTTCAGACCACAGTAACTGATCCCTTGGGTCATGGTGACAACTGTAAGGGGCTTAAGACAAGGCTGCACTCTGACCAGCAAATACCCAGGAAGCACTGTTTTTCTCTAGAAAGCTCACTGAGATTAACACTTGGAGACCTTAGGGCAGATCGCTCCCTCCATGAAGACGGGCCCCAGGCGGGAGGGATTTCAGACTCATCCCCGCCTCTTTCCTGAGCGCCTTCATGTGATCCTGCCCCTGATTTAGTGGGTGACCTGAAGGCAGAATTAGCTCCTTATTGAATATGCGTACATCCTAGAGTTCTGCACACTCTGCTCCCAAGCATGACACGCCGTGTCTGGAAGGCAGGAGCGGCAAATGTGTCTCTGTGCCTCGAGCTTTGTGTTTTCCTCAATATTTAAACAGGCCCTGGCTTAGGATCCAAGTATGGTCTCTGTACTGTCAACTTAAGGTGTGTTTTATCTCACAAGTCTTATACTGGAAAAATTAACTATGGGAAAGAATAGTCTGTAGGATTAATCTATAAATAATAATAGAATAGTAGAATTATAGAATTATCGATAAATTGTAGAATTATTGATGGTATTTTTTTCAGTGATCTCTCTCTTCTTTTTTATGATACTGGGGATGGAACTCAGGGGCATTCTACCTCCAAGCTACACCCCAGCCCTATTTTTTATTCTTTATTTTGAAACAGGGTCTCACTAAGTTGTGGAAGGCCTTACTAAGTATCTGAGGCTGGCCGGAAACCTGGATCCTCCTTTCTCAGCCTCCCAAGTACTGAGATTACAAGCAGGTGCTACCATACCCAGCTTATAGTGATCTCTCTTAATTTTTTGGTTATATCATAACATGACTTAAAAAAAAAAAAACTTCCCATTGTCTTACATGAAATATGATGAAATATGGCATTTATGGGTTGTATTAATAAAGAAGGAAATAATAAATATAGCCCTGGGATGGAGCATAGGGAGTTAAATCTCTTCAGAAAAGCAGAAGACGAATGCACATTGGGTTTCTGGAAACTGCCATCCACATTTGTTCATTTGTTAGAAGTGTGTGTGTGTGTGTGTGTGTGTGTGAACATTTAAGTCACCAATAAAAATGTAATAATCACCATAGCGTCATATAACATGTATGTGTTAAAGGATTTGATAATCTACATTAAAAAATCATATTGACAAAGCCTGGGCCTGAATTGCTGGGCGGCAATCCATCATCCTCTTGCCTTTGCTGTCTGGGTCCTGGGTACAGTGCAGGTGTGGCCTTGAGCATCTGCGCTAGAACTCGCCCTTTCCTGCCAGGAACTTTTGTCCAAGAGAACTGGCTGGACCTTACAGACATCCCACCCCAGTCACATCCCCAGACAAGCATTCAGCATAGCGAACTTGCAATCATCTCTGTCATGCCAGCGCAGGTTAGAAGCTACCGTCACTTCTTCCTTGAGCCCCAGACTCTCCCATCTGCTCCTATTCCTCTCGAATCTCTATTCCCACTGGTATCTGCAATGAGCCTGGCAAGCCAGATCACTTTCTCGTGATTGTCAGCAGGAAACTCTTTCAAGGATTTTGCTCGTCCTTTGGTCTTTTGTGCGAGATTCAAAGCCTTCACTGTGGTGTGCCACCTTCGCCTGACCCTGCAGCTTCTCATTGCCCTCTCTCTCTCCTTCT
>PVLC010027388.1:0-21915 GCA_004027655.1 Graphiurus murinus
TTCTACTGGAAAATAAAACTAAGTGAAAAATTATGTGCTATGGTGCCCAACAATCTAGTGTGTAAATGTGGGAAAAATAGTATTTTAAAATCAAACTTAAATGATTTAGAGAAAGAAGTTATTGAGGGGCCTGTTCTATGTCAGTTACTAAGATAGGAATCTCCTTGATACTATTTTATACAATTCTCACAATAATCCTGAGATATATTTATTGTTTTCATGATTTCATAAAATAGAAGCTAGGTAGCCGGGCGTGGTAGCGCACGCTTGTAATCCCAGCATTCAGGAGGCTGAGACGGGAGGATCCGGGTTCGAGGCCAGCCTCAGCTACCTAGTGAGGCACTCTGCAACTTAGTGAGACCCAGTTTCAAAATAAAGAATAAAAAATAGGGCTGGGGGTATAGCTCGGAGGTAGAATGCCCCTGAGTTCAATCCCCAGTACCGCAAAAAAAAAAAAAGAAAAAAAAAAATAGAAGCTAGGTGTCTTATTATTAAGCTTGCTGTTGCTGTGACAGATATCTGAGGAAAACAACTTAGAAGAGGAACGATTTATTTACAATCATGGTCTCAGAGATTTCAGTCCATGGTTAACAGGCGCCATTATTTTGAGTCTGCATTGAGGCACAATATCCTGGTGGAAGAATGTAGCGGAGAAGAGCGACTCCCTTCATGGCAGCCAGTCTCCTGAGATATACCCACAGTTACCTACCTTCTCCAACCATGTCCCACAGCCTGTAGTTTTCACCACTTCCCAAGTAGTCCATTCATCCATCAGCGAGTTAGTCCACTGATGAGTTCAGAGTCTTCATGATTCAGTCCCAATCACTTCCCCAAATTCTCCCCTTTGTATGTTGCTGTACTAGGGACCAAACCTTCAACACATGAATCTTTGGAGGACATTTCAGATCCAAACCATAACACTAAAGTAAATACTTAATCAGTAGGGCAAAAATTAACAGTGGCTGGTCAACTATATAAAAGCCTCAAGAGAGCTTAATTTCTATTTGCTTAATACATAGGAGACCTTCAAAGTATCTATTACTTTTGAAATGGATCTTAGGCATATAATTTACTAAACCCACTTGGTCATTTTTATATATACTTTTTTGGTGTATTGTAGTCTCATATGATAATGTAGTTCAGATTGACAGTGACATACATGCACATAGCACTTGGTGAGGACCCTCCACTGGCTCCCTCCCCACTCCCTCTCCTTCCCCATACATGATATTGAGATTGGTATTGGTATTATCACATATGTACATTACATCAATGGAAGTGCCTCCTTTTTAAATTCTTCCTCCTCTAACCACCATAAACCCATCTACTCTTAATTTCTTCATGTTGGGTGTCAAGGGGCAAATCATTCATATTCCTCCAACTTTGAAATTCTGCAGCAAATTGTTCTTTGCACCAAATTAAATTGGCACAATATAAGGATCTCAGGTTACTTGTTGCTTCTTTTACTTCAGTAGATATTTATTTTTTATTTTAGTAATAATTTTATTAGTGCATTGCAATTATGCATGATAGTGAGGTTCAATGTGATACAAGCACACATGCACAACTCTTGGTGTATTTCCTTCCACATCTCATTCCACTCTCTCTCCTTCTTCCCAAGACATGTAGTAAAATTGGTAGTAATACTTTCATTTATTGCCATAGTATTATTTGAACTGTTTCCCTTCTCAATCTTCCTTTTTTCCTCTCTCTAGTTCTCTCCCCCAATCCTTTTCCACTATTCTACAGTTCTTTCTCCACATTATTCAGTTACTCATGTTCCGTACTTTCTCTCTGGCTTCCACATAAGAGATAAAACATATGATTCTTGACTTCATAAGACTGGTTAATCTCAGCATAATATTCTCCAGTTCAATCCATTTTTTTTTTTTTTTTTTTTACAAATGACTTAATTTTGTTCTTCTTTATGGCTGAGTAGAATTCCATTGTGTGTATATGTCACATTTTATTTTTCCATTCATCTGTTTTGGGACATCTGGGTTGGTTCCATAATTTGACTTTGTGAGTTTTGCTTTTATAAATATGAATATACATGCATTGCTATAGTATTCTGACTTTAATCCTGTTTTGTTGTTGTTGTTGTTGTTGTTGTTTTTGCAGAACTGGGGATCTGGGGATTGAACCCAGGGGCATTCTACCTCCGAGCTACACCCCGAGTCCTATTTTTTATTCTTTATTATTTTTGAAACACGGTCTCACTAAGTTGCGGAGTGCCTCACTAGGTAGCTGAGGCTGGCTGTGAACCCGGATCCTCCAGTCTCAGCTTCCCAAATGCTGAGATTACAAGCATGCATCACCATGTCTGGCAACTTTAATTCTTTTGAAAAAATGCTGAGGAATCATTTGGGAGGCTGAGACCGGAGGATCTGGATTTGCGGCCAGCCTCAGCTACCTAGTGAGGCACTCTGCAACTTAGTGAGACCCTGTTTCAAAATACAGAATAAAAAAAAAATAGGACTTGGAGTGTAGCTCGGAGGGAGAATGCCCCCGGGTTCAATCCCCAAACCCCCAGTACCACAAAAAAAAAAAAAAAAAAAAAAAAAAAAAAAAAAAAAAAAAAAAAAAAAAAAAAAAGAAATAGCTGGGTCACATGGTGGTTTCATTCCTAGTTTTTTTGAGGAACTACCATGCTGATCTCCATTGTAATTGTACTAATTTACAATTCCTTCAATAATATATAATAGTTTGTATTTTCCCACATCGTTGCCAACATTTGTTATTGTTTGTAGTAAATATTTCTATTGCAACAATCTCTGGGCATGTTCAAGTGAAGGATATTCAGATTTGCTCTGAGTTCTCTCTCAGAATTATGGAGTATGATACAGAAAGTTTCCAATCAAAATGTTTGACAAATACTATTTGTGTGAAGCTTGTTTTATTCATTGATGCCAACTCCATGGGTACATTTAGCAGATTATTCATCTGAGTGTAAGCAGAATTCAGGTATGCCTTGGTGAAATCTCATTATCACCTGTGAGGGAACTAGATTTTCTGTAATGGCCTCATCAAAGATGATATACAAACTCTAAGCCTGTCTTAATTGCATGACTATAATTGGTTCTATCAAAAGTTTTGATATGAGGTGTACATAGTTTGGCATACATTAGTTTCATTTAGTTTGTTTCATTTAAAACTTAATATTTATAGATGAACTAAGATTTACACTGGGCCTATGCTAATAGAGCAAAGAATAAGGGAAGTAAGACTGTGTTAAGTAAAAAATAACAGATGAAAAAAATCCCATTGCAAGAGTATGAAGAAGTTAGAAAACTATTAGAAGTCAAGTTTGCTGGTTACAAGTATGTTCTTATGCATGCATATTATGTGCTTGTACAAATAAAGACAAATATTACACAAAGGAATATGAATATGAAAGGGAGTGAGGAAGGAACTGGCAGAAAAAGATGGGATTATCTCTCAAGACAGAGACCAGGTATTGGAAGCCTAAGGCATTAACTTTGTTATAATCAGATTCTTTGTGATATGTTGGTTCTCCTCAATTCTCAACTGCACTTTTCTTAAATGACTACAGTTTAAATTACCATGAACATTCAGGTACTCCAGTTTATCATCTTCTGTCAATGTTATCTATCTCATGTGTATAATGCTGTGCTTTGTCACTTGGCCATTATACTACCCATTAGTTTCTTTAAACATATTCTTTTCTATAATAATGAGTCAGTGTCAAGACATTTTTGTGGTACGATCTTGATATATTTTTAACTGGAGGACTCTGTTAAAAAATGAGTCAATGATGAGGGATTATCTTGTACTAAAGGGAAAAAATAGAAATGCAATGAATCTGGACTTTGACATGTCATATATCTTACACAGGGACACCCAAGAATTGTTGGAGAATGTTGGAAATGTGCCAAGGATCTTCATGGCAGGATGGTGGCCAGGTTGATAATGATGCATTGCCATTTTACTTTTGGAAAATCCTGTGAGGCTCACTATAGAGTCTGGCAATAGCAATTACAATTACTGTACTTCATTTTATCCACTTGGGCAAAATAATGTCATTCCACTTAAAACATACAAAATTACAAACTAATAATAAAGCTCTCTTAATGGCCCTTAGAGTGAGGAGTTAACCTTGATGATAAAGTGATGTAAGGTTTAATAAACCTTGTTTCTGGCCAAGTCCCAGGGAGAATGAATTCCATGTGACTCAGCTGTATGGAATCAATAATAACTGACTGCTGTTTAGAGTTGAAAATGGGGGATGCACATGGTATTGGATCAGGTCTGGGGGCCACAAGGCTTTCTTTCAACCTCACCATGCTGACTTTTTCTCAGCTGTTTGTGTGTGTGTTTGACTCTGCCTTCCTAAAAGAATAACCTCACTCATGTCTATGAATTAAGCAGTTAAATGTATTAGATATTTATATCCTGAATAGCAATAAATCTTGGGCTAGTATTAGTAAAAAGCCAATAGCAAGCTTTGCAGTAAATTGTTCACTACTGTTATATTCAAAGATTTTGAACCTAGAGGCATTCTACCTCCAAGCTATACCCCCAGCCCTCTCTTATTGATTTATTTGTTTGTTTATTTGTTTTGAAATAGGGTCTTATTAGGTTGCTGAGAGTGTTGCTAAGTTGCTAAGGCTGGTCTTGAACCTACAATACTCCTGTCTCAGCCTCCCTAGTATTGGGATTACAGATGTGAGTCATCCCTCCTAGCTTCAGAGATCTTTTATGGGATATGCTCTAAATGTTTTCAGTGTTTTGAAATTTAATGAGATTTTTTTTTTTTTTGTGAACTAGCATATACTCTGTCCTAGAGAATGTTCCAATTTGAGAGGAATGTGTATACTAAAAATTATTCAATAGTGTTTTATAAAAGTCAGTAAGTTAAAAAAATTAAAAAGATCTTTTATGCAAGGAAATTCTTAAGTAGCTCTACTTAGAGTTGTCACTTCAACATTTTACAAAGTTTGGACCTTGGTAGAACACTACAGACATACACATTTTATGTTGTAGAATTTTGAAGAAAGGACACTGGGGACAAAGAAGCTGCTTGCCTAAGTTTACTATCTTTTCCAACTTGGAGATCTATAAAAATAAAATTCTTGAGAATGTTCTCATATACACTAAAACTGAGCATATGGACTTACATAAATGCAACTCTTAAGGGCATGATGTGTCAAATTATGTTGGTGTGTTTGCAGTAACATATCTGCAGGTACTTATAGTTTGGGAAGCTAGCTCATCAAAAGGTTATTTAAGCGAATATCAAATCACCATAGGGATCATTAATTAGGTACATGATTCAAATGTACCATGGCCTTATTCTGTAGTGTTTGAGGCAGATGAGATTCTCAATTTAACTGGATAGGTATGAACTACCCTGGCTAGCCCTGGGCAGCATCTTCCCTTTGGAAGCTGACCCACAGACACTTTCGTTGTTCACTGATTCTTTGGTTTGACAAATTTGATATACACTTTTATTACATATGCTAGTTCTATTTTACATAATTTATAACAAAAGCACATTTATATTGTAAATAATGAGAATGGTTGGAATGCAATGGAATCTAAGAGCCAATTTAATGGTTAAAAAATTTAAATATTTCTAGTGTTGCTGGGCCTAGAGAAAGGTCTCTAGAGAGTTACTCTAATCTCACTATATCAGCCTGGACTCTAGGGATACAATGAAACCCCCAATAGTTTTGTGTATTGTGTTACTAAAAGGGCTCAGTGATCAATTTCCTATAAGGGACATGAGGAAACAATAGGCAAGGGAAATTTTTCATTATCCATTAAATGGAGAAGAATATCACATTTGCAGATTTTAAGAGTGTATGCATGAGCTGGCTAGGTTCCTAAAAATCATATCAGAACATGTAATTGGAGGCCAGTTGCTATCTTCTAAATGTTGTCCCCTCCCCCCTGCGACACACAAATTCATATGTTGAATTTCTAACAACCAAGGAAGTAGTTCTGTTCATCAGCTACTTGGTTTATGGTATTTTGTCAGAGTAGTCAGAAAAGCCTAAGAAATGGATAGGGATTCTGGTCAAGATACCAGTTGCCTAAATGGAGGAGTGACGGAGGCCGAGATGATTTTACAACCTACTAGGTTCAGAGACAGAAACTCACCTCTGAGATCAGGCTCTTCCTGAGGTCATAGACAACTGATGTCTGGAGTCCTAAGCTATCTAGCCCATAGAAAAGAAAGAGAAATATTATTAGGTTGAGTTTAAAGATGAATTAGGTAAATCTTACTAGGTTACTAGGTTGAGTTTAAAGGTGAATTAGATGAGAAATATGCTAAAGTGAGGCCGGCACACACTTGTAATCCCAGTACTCGGGAGGCTAAAACAGGAGGTTTGCAAATTCCCAGCTAGCCTCAGCAACTTAGTGAGACTCTGTTTCAAAATAGAAAATAAAATAGGACTGGGAATGTAGCATAAAGGTAGAATGCCCCTGGGTTCAATACTCAGCACTCCCCACTCCCACACACACAAAAAGAAATACCCTAAAGTGATCTAGTTTATCTGATGTTAACAAACTGCTTTCTCTGTTATTCAGAAAAAAAGTCTCAAAATAAAGATGGTTATTATTAAAAAAATCAAGTAATATTTGTGCCAATCAGAATTTGTGTCTGGAGCATCGATATCTGCTTTTTCTTTGCATGTATGTATACATTGTTGTGGAGTTTATACTTGAACTAAGGCATTAGAACAGTACAAGAAGATGGATTCTTGAGGTTTCTTTGAAGAATAAAGAACTTGGACAATTATAATTCAAATTTATAAAACAACTACTCCAAAATATTTTAGTATTATTGGCTTAATGACAATAGATACACTATCTTGATATAATTTTATATTGAGATTTGTGATTCAGAATTAATGATATCTACATTTGCTAATAGATTTCTTTAAAAATTGTGTTTAAGTATGTAATGTTTTAATGATACCACATGGAGAAAAGGAATTGGAACATTCCTGCCCAAATTTTGATCTACAGTGGCCTCAAGATAGCTTTAACTTCTTTATTTCTCTTATACTGCAATTTATACTAATTACAGCAATTCATTTTAGCTAACACATGTGGAAACAAATAAAAATGTGGAACCATATATAATGAAATACAAACTGATCATAAAATTTTAAAATAAATTTTAACATGAGAGGTTCTGTGCAGCTGCATACTCTGAGTTTCCTTCTTCCTTTTTAGTGCTTCAAATATTTGAGCAGTGTTTTTTAATTCCATGATCAATGTGAATGCCATAGCCCAAACAATTCTAAGCAATAAAAAATAGGAAGGATTCATTACCATGTGAACATTTTAAAAACAGCATTGAGTTTCAAATAATTAGAAATAGCAATATACAAATGAGATGTTATCAAACTTTACTAATACAAAATGTATGCTTCCGCATTCTGTTACTTGACTACTTGAGCAAATAGATGCCACTGGCAATGTTATTTTTGACTAGAGGTTTTAGGTCCACTGCTTAACAAGGTTAGCTATGAATATGAGCTAAGATCTTTTAGATCTAGGGAGAAAAGAATAAGAGTATTACAAATGGTTCAGATTCCTTTTTTATCTTATTTGACTTCAAGAATGAGAAGTCACAGGATACTGAAAGTATCAATAGTAGCAGAAACCAACAATTTTACTTAATCCAATAGCTAAGTGAATTATACACTTACTTAGTCGTTACCATTTATCAGGTACAATTCTGAGCTCTGGGAAAATACAATTAGCAAGGTGCTATTTGTTCTCACAACAAATTAAGAGTCTATTTGGTGGGCAAACATAAAAACAAAAAAAGATGCAGTCTGTAATTTAGTACAAGAGATACTATAAAAGAGGGGAGTGCAGACAGCTAGGAGGCAAAGACATCTAACTGACCATTAACAGAGTTGTATTCCCAGAAAAGGGTCATAGTTTCTATGCCCTGTTACATCAACGTGCCTTCTCCACTTTTTCTTTCTCCTTCCTCTGCACCTGCAAGAAATGTAGAGCCTCAAAATAAGAGGAGCTTGTCTTCCAATATCATTACTAATCAGGGGCATTTTAATTGTTGATGAATCAGTCTACTGCTGTTTGGGACAATTTTTTTTGCATCAGCAAATGCCTCTGTAACCACTGACTCGACCAGAAAAAAGTAGAAAATGCTTAAAACTGACTCAATCATATATGAATTTTTTTTAGGTAGTACATATCCACGGTATGTGGTTGGGTGGATAGATTATATGTAAAATATATAGAGAAAAATGTTCATATACAATGTCTCCTATGTCTTAGTATGTCTGCAACACCAGGTGCGGAAAGGAGAAAAATAAGAAGTGGACTGGAGAAGTATACAAGTATACAAGAAGTGGACAGGACCATAATATTAGAATTCTTATATTCCCATACATAAACTTCATTTGTGGTTATGCTTCTCATTTTTAATGTATATTTCATAGAGCCATTGTGTTATATTAATTATTATGACTGGCTTTTTCTCCAGGAAGTATAAAAAGAAATTTGGGTTTGATCATGAGTCTTGAAAGGAATATCAAACATTAACAATGGCCCATGAGGAAAATGGGAAAATGTGTGACCACTGACCAGGACAAATCTTTAGAAGGGAGTGTGCAGGTTAGTTAACAGTATTCATCATAAATGCGGTTAGGATGCCTATAGGTAGTTTTATTCAACTGGTCTAAGCAGTCATGGCATAGGAATAGAAAGGAAAACTGACGAGAGGGTATGAGATAGATTGAATCAGTATGGCATAAGAATAAGTAAAGAACAAATCTATCCTGTGATTTAAGAAATAAAACCGAGCCTGGCGTGGTGGCGCACGCTTGTAATCCCAGCATTCGGGAGGCTGAGACAGGAGGATCCGGGTTTGCAGCCAGCCTCAGCTACCTAGTAAGGCACTCCGCAACTTAGTGAGACTCGGTTTCAAAATAAAGAATAAAAAATAGGGCTGGGGGTATAGTTCGGAGGTAGAACGCCCCTGAGTTCAATCCCCAGTACTGCCAAAAAAAAAAAAAAAAAAAAAAAAAAAAAAAAAAAAAAAAAAAAAAAAAAAAAAAAAAAAAAAAAAAAAAAAAAAAGAAATAAACCCTCAAATATCAGAGTGTTAAGACAATACAGGATGGTTATTTGCTCAGATATCTAATGCAGGTTGGGTGGTGTTATGAGTTGATTTTTATCCTCTCAAATGACATGTTGAGTCCTAGCACCTAGTACCTTCAAATGTGATCTTACTTAGAAACAGAGTCCTTGTAAATGCAGTCAAGAGGAACTCTTTAAGGTGAGCTCTAATGCAGTATGACTGATGTCTTATGAAAAGGGGGGAATTTAGACACAAAGTAAGCTACACACAGATGGAAGATACTGTGAAGAAAGCCAGGGAGATGTTGGCTATGTATAAGATGGTGAATGCCTGAAACTATCAGAAACTGGGAGTGAGACCTAGAATAGATCTTTCCCCAGAGCTTGTAGAGAAAGCCTGGCCCTACTGACACCTTGATTTAGAGTTCTGGCCTCCAGGGCTTAGGAAATTTATGCCTGTGGTTTAAGCATCCCAGTTTGTGATACTTTTTTACAGGAGCCCTGGGAGATAATGTAAATCTATGGTCTCCTTTTGTAATTTCACCATCTGGAAGGATGCCTTCAAATAATCTTTCACAGAAAGAAATATGGAAGTTGCATGCTATTTCTTACCTGCCTGGGTGGGAAGGGGACACATCACTTCCACTCATAATCCATTAACTAGAAATAGACAGTGGTGTCAAATAACAGCAAGTGAGTCTGAGATATGTAGAAAAGTGCTCTTAGTATTTGGTGTTCAATTACTATTTTCATCCTAGCTGCTGTGAAAGTTGACTTATCATCTCTTAATTTAGTTTCTGTTTTTTAACTATGGTGGGGAAATTATTCATATCTCAAGAATTTCTAGATACATTAAATAAGAGAAATAAGAGTAATCATGTCTAATGTATGTGAGGCACTCAGCAAAACAGCTGATATAGAAACAATTGTCGATCAATTATTGTTGATTTGGGAGTTAGTACTTCATGAATTCTGCAGAAGGATGTGAACACCAGGGAACTTGGTGTCATGATGATACTTTGTGTTAACATTTGAAGAGTTCTTGAAGTATTTTAGATTTTGCATATTGCTAAGACATTGGTAGCATTTCATGAAAACGGAACCTGGGGAATACTTACCTGCACTCTCTGCCCTTTTCATTTCGCCACCCATAATGAATGGGCATATATGATAAAGGATCACTTGCTAGTAATTGGACCTCTTTTTCCCTTTTGATCACTAAAGAAAAACTTATAAAAGGCATTTACATTTTTATAGAGAGCACATAAGCAAATAGTGTATTGGACAGACTTATTTTCAGGACAAAGACAAAAGGAAACTATGGGATTCATAAAGTGAAACTTTAGAAATTTATGTTTCCAGATAACTTTGTGTTTGAAAGAAAACTATTGTTCAATTATATATGGTACTGAGTAGAAGAAGCTGGGCATGATGGTATATGCCTGTAATCCCGGTACCCGGGAGGCTGAAACAGGAGTATAGTAGGTTTGAGACCAGTGAATGGTAATTGAGCAAGACTTTGTTTCACACTAAAAAATAAAAAGGGCTAAGAACACAGGTCAGAGATAGAGCACCTCTGGGTTCTATTACCAGTAAACACACATTCACACAAAGGAAAAGTGTCTTAGGGTTCTATCGTTTGCCTTATAAAAGATATATATATATATATATATATATATATATATATATATATATTTTTTTTTTTTTTTTTTTTTTTTTTTTTTTTTTTTTGCAGTACTGGGGATGGAACCTGGGGGCATTCTACTGCCAAGCTACAGCCCCTGCCCTATTTTTTATTCTTTATTTTGAAACAGGGTCTCACTAAACAACTGAGGCTGGCCGGGAACCCGGATCCTCCAGTCTCAGCCTTCCAAATGCTGGGATTACTAGCGTGTGCCACCATGCCCGACCTATAAAACATATTTTGTATTTTGAAAATTCTTTTTGACTTACGAGAACAATGCCAGAATCACTCTACTGAGGAGCATCTGGTCTTTTTTGACTCATTCTCAATAGTCTTTGCAGTAATATTCTACATATGTTAGGCTGAATAGTGTGACTTATACTAATGAAGCCAAATAAATAAGATGTTAATCAGTATAGTAAGATTACAATGAAAGGGATTCCACTTGCAAAGTATTGTAATTTGCAAAGAATTGTAAGACTGGGAGAAAATATGGTATAGATATGAGTGCCGAGAAGAGGCATAAAAATAGTTAAATGTGTACACAATTTCGCAGTGAAAGATATCATTGCATAGAATTATAGATGAAATATGATTTTCTTCTTATTAAGAAAATGGACATTCTCATTTCCTATGCTATCTCTGAAAGTGGATAGGACACAAGTTTTTGTCACTTTAGAAAGTATGGACATTACAGAAAATAGTGATGGAAAGAAAATGATTAAAGAGAAAGTCCATTAAAGAATAAAGCAAATGAATATTTGATATTGCATAGTGACTAATTAACATTACTTCAGGAAGTCATTGATTCTACACCATACTATATATTTATCATGAGTTGGTAAAAGAATATGAGCAGGTATGATAAACTATGGCATAAATCATATGTAGCCTGTTAACTTATTACATATTAGCTATAGTAAGTCTCTCCTGTTTCTGAGAGTCTCCAGTTGTCTCTTGCCATTGTAAAAAAGAGCTTACACATCAACTTGCTTTTTACATATCTCAGTTTGAACATTTTGGAGCTCTCAATGTCCTCTGAGAATATTCAGTCTCATTCATTTCCACTCCTCTCCCTGGCAGACACATACTTGTGTTTATTATAAACTCATAATTTCTTAGACTGCAATTTGACTGTTTCCTAAATGCCAGGATTTTGCCCTAAAAGTAGATTAAAAGCAATAAGTCACAGAAAAGGTCACATTTTAAAACCATTTATTATTTTATTCTAACAGGATGGAATTTGGGGATGACTAGATATATCAGATAAAGTCCAAATAAATTAGTAATGACCAGGTTAAGACTGGAATATTAGCTGAATGTGGTGGAGGGCATCCTTAATCCAAGAACTTTGGAGGAGGATTGCAGGTTTGAGGACAGCCTTGGCAATTTAGCAAGACCCTTTTATCAAAATAAAAAAAAATAGTGTTGGGGGTATAGCTCAGAGGTAGAATACACGTGAGTTCAATCCTCAGTAACACACACAGACACAGACACAGACACACACACACACACACACACACACACACACACACACACAGACAAACACACAGTACTAGAGTACCATGCCTTGTTGCATAATGAACCAAGACATTGTATTGATCTGAATCCTGAAAGTTATGCCAGTATTGTTTTGCTTTGTTTGTATTTGAGGACCAGGAATTTGATGAATTTAGAGAATGGCAATTCTTTTCTTTTTCTTATCTTTTGTTTTTCTTATGCTCTCAATTATCTATCAAGAATATAATATTATTTTTAAGATGCAAAATATCATTTAATAACAGCAATGATAGTAATATTAGGGAACAACTGCCAACTTTCTTTCACAGCACCATTTCTCTCCAGTATTTTAAATTCCTGTAAAATATTCCCTAAATATGGATGAAAGAGTAATATTATTAGCTGGTATTTATTTAGTACTTTCTTATCTAAGCACTTTACATCTGTTAGTTCATTGATCTCAGAAACCTAATGGGAGTAGATACTAGTCTCATTCCCATTTTACCAATATGAAAATCGAGGCAGAGAATGGATAAGTGGTGTTTCCCTGGGTCACATATATGGTGCAATTTAGGCAATGTGTCTCCAGGGCCATGGTCTCTATGACCACCTTCTGCTGGTGGCAGTGCACCCTCATACCAAGTGCATCTTGGACCCTTTCATACTAATAAATAACACAAAGAAAAGAAACCAAATTCAATCTATACTTTCCAAATTTCATATACATGAGAATTACATAGATATTTGCTAAAACACGTTCCTGAGCCCCTCCCCCAGAGACCCAGAATCAGAGTGTTGGGGCCTTCAGATATATAATCTAACAAGTTCCACTGTGCTGCTGTCTGTGCTCTCCACTTTGAGTATCACTGTATTTTATTATATTTAATTAAGTCATAATCTATTCCCAAGCTACAATATATCCCAACTACATATCTTTAAGAATCTAGGAATATGGCTATTTCCTAACCAGTGCCCAAATTAATAAAGGTATAAAAGCAGAGCCCTGTATTAAAATCAGAAGTTTGTCTACTTAGACCTAGCAGTGCCATTTTGAGTATTTTTATTTCTTATGAGAAAATCATTCCCTGTCATCTGGCAGCAAGAGAGATTCAGGTCAGATTTTAGCAGGAATTTGTAAAAACTACTTTCTAATGAAAGTAGTTAACATTAATTTATTTTTTGCCCTAAGATTTTGAACCTTCTACTTAGGTTGTTGTATATTATTATTATTATTATTATTATTATTATTATTATTATTACTACACTATCTTGAGTCAATTATTGGTTAAATTACATCTCTATTTTGTTTCAAATCTGTGTGTCTCATCACACAAAAATTACTAGCCACCTGAGCTGGTAAAATAACATTGTCATATTTTCCCATAGCATTTTTTGCCTGTAACATTGGTTTTGCTAAAATATCCTCTAAAGTATCAAGTTAGCAATGAACCAGTTAAAGAGAAAAAAAAAATTCTGTCTTACTCCACTCAGGCCTAAATAATTTTTCCCCCTTTGGAAAGAGACATTTTAATATGTCACGTTTCAGTTCCAGCTCAATAAACAACCATTTATTTACAATTTTAAAGCAATCTTCAGCCTAGTCAGGTAAGAATTATTTCAAAAGAATAAAAACATTTTCATTTCCCATCACTGCCAAAAAAGAAAAGAACATGAGTTATGAGTCTTGCTATGTTGTCTTAAGTTGATTACTATGGAATGATTAAAAAACTAGCTGTGCTGTCAGTGCAGAGGAGTACATTATAAGTGTAATAACAGCTTAGGGATACAATCCATCAATGCCGCACTTGGAAGAAGAAAAAAAGTTGATCTATTTCTTTGGTCATCATTTTCAGCATATTAGATGACAAATAATTGTACATTCATCAATAACAATAGATTAAAGTTGAAATGATTTATTGCTATTACACTGCTGTTATGATGGAGCACAGGGTCAGTCAAGCATCAGCGGGGTCTGTATTTAATTTTCACGGGTCTCTTAGCAGAAATAATAGACAGAGAGTAAACCACCTGAAACAAGGTAGATCAAAGTTGTTGACAAGTGATTTGTAGGTTGGTTCTTCATGAATGGTGGAAGAGAGGCAGTAGGACCTCTTTGGCAGGCTTGTTGAACCACTAAATCGAGCAGACCTTGCTGGGGATCAGGCTGACATTCAGCCAGGCAGCACATGGAAATATGAAAGCTATGCCAGTAGAAAGTTAGTTTAATATTAATGGAAAGTAATGGAACACCATACACATTCCTGGGGCTAAACCAGGCAATTTACATCTTCTGCAAATCTCCTGTAGACTAATAAGAATCTGTTTATCAGCAAGTAGTTTAATTGTTCTATCTGATGACTATTGGTAGATTGGTAAAACCCATGGAGAAATGTGTAAGATATCAATCTTAGTATATTTTATTGTAACTTCCTTCTTAAGAATGGTGAGGATTATTTATATTCATCTTGATTGATATTTCAGTGTCAATTTAACATAAATTATAGTAACAAATTGACCAGGTTCTCTCAAAGTATGGTCTGTGGACTTCATCAGAATTGTATGACTTCTTAGAGAAGCACATGCTGCAGGGGGCTAATCCAGATGTGCTTAGAATTCCTGGGATCAAATCTAGAAATTTGCATTTCAAAAACACTTCTTGAGTGATTCTCATGGAATTCAAACTTTAAGCATCTATGTATTAAGCCCAGATAAGGTGGAAAACAAGAATAACTGTACTATGTCAGTGGGTGGCAGAAAAGTGTGCTCTTCTCGGGGTTAAAACATTTCTTAAGACAAGAGAATGTAGTTTATGAGAATTCAACTGCATGAGGAGCTCTGTTATCCCTTAATTTGGGCTTAAGAGGCATTTCATTATGTTTTAAAGAACCTATTTGGATTTTACACATAAAAGACCATGATGCAACTGCCTAAACACTTTGATAGTAGTTATGGATTTTGTTACAATCTCCTCTTAGAGTAGCCTGGTTTGCTAGGCTATGAAATTTCATTGTATTCAATGGAATTTCAACATACTTCCAAACATATATACTTTTATTGGTTTATTTTATATTTAATAATGACTATGGGTTTTAAAATACATTATTTGCATTTTACTTTAGCACATTATTAAGTATACAATTTATGCTAGATATGAAGGTGTTTTACAAAAGCAGACAGTAATAATTCATTAAGGGAAGTGTTCAATGATGTTGAATTTTGAAGCAACTATTTGCTTTTAAACAGGGTGGGATGTGGTGGTGCACGCCTGTAATTCCAATACTTGGGAGGCTGAAACAGAAGGATCCAAAGTTCTAGGCCAGCATGTAATAATTTATTGAGACCCTATTTCCAAGTTAAACATAAAATAAAACTGAGGGTGTAACTCAGAGGTAGAATATCACTGGGTTCAATCCCCAGAACTGCACACACACAAAAGCAGAATTTCCTCTTATCAGATGTTAATTTTGAAATTCAAAGAAAAATAAATTTCTTATTAAAAATAATGGAAATTTGTCATTCTGAGAACTCACCCTCTCAGAGGTATTTTCATTTGGAACTCATCTATTAAAAGCAAGAGAAGTGCTTGTTTATAAATTATCTTTGATCCTAGTCATAAATACAATAACTTGAACTAGGACAAAGCACAGAAAAAGTCTCCCATAATTTGGTCTTATGATTAATTATGGAGAAATGACTGTCACAGAGTAGAAGAAGATAATATCATAAGGTAATATTTGATTTACTGATACTGAAGCAGATGACAGATTACAGTGTGCTGGGTTGGCAGAGAATTCTCATCTCATGGGTACCTATCATGATTGGTAATATCGGTCTAGAGTGCTGTGTTGAGAAGTTGCCTCAAAGTAGACCCAGAAACAAATAGTTTACTTGGCAGATGAAGTAAGAAAGGGAAGGGAGGAAAGCAAATGATGATCAAGCTCAATTAGGGCTCAGGCCTGCTGGAGACCCCTTGAAACATTGTGTAGAATGTGGCTCGGTCATGTTACTGCCAGGGTTGAGGAGTCCGAGTAGTAATATGAAGGCTCATCACTCAATGTGTGAGGGTTTTCTCTGAATTGCTCCTGGGACTTGTAATACCTTGGAACTTTTGGTCTAGCCCTTGCACAGGTCAAGTAGGTTCCTTAGGGAGAAGCAGGCACTCGAAGTAGAAACCATGGGTAAACATTGGTGTTTTATGCAGTAGTGCAACCTGTGAGTTGAGCCAGTGAGATCTGGCAAGTGCACCAACATCTGCTCCAGGAAAATTCTTAAATCACATCAGAATTTAAGGGATAAGATTAGGACAACAAAAGTCTGACTTGTTCTTGCTGGTGTATATTAACCCTTCGTTCATTAGAAACCTCACAACTGCAACTCATGGAAACTAAATCTCACCAAGTTTTCCGTGGAGCTTGTTCCCTCTGCATGTTTGATTGACATAAAAAGAAATACAGGAAAGCCATATACATGACCATGGTAACTTTAATTAGCAGCATCACCAGAGACATAGAGAAATGACTTGCACAGTAAAGAATAAAGGCCACTGATGTGCCAATTATGCAGTAATCCTATCTAGAATGGTGGAGGCTGAGTTCTCAGATTCGATTTGGTAAACATAATATCATCCGAGGTGGCTGTCACAATATTGCAAGTATTTGAAATCATATCATTCTCTAAATTAAGGTTTTTAAAGAAGATGCATTTATTAATCTTAGCTGTGAAGGCAATGATGTCTAACAAGAAATCTGACTAGTGATGTTTGTAATTTGTAGCAGTATCCCTGTATAGAACAGTGTTCTAACAATCCCAGATAGTATTAATTACTCCTTTCAGTTTAAGCAGGGAATGCAAAGTGCCTGATAATCAATCTCCAGTTTATTAGGAGCTAAATTCCATTGGAAGTGAGAGGCAGTTTTGCAAGGAGAATACCAGCGGAATACCTCCAGTGGTCCAGAGCTCCACTGAAATTGAAATCATTAGAAAACAATTAACATACGTGGATTTAGCAAACTAGATGGCTAACTGGTTGAATTTAGCTTTAAAAAAAATCCCACACCTGTCAATAGTTATCACCAGCAACGTGGTATATAGTGAATAAAAAAAGCTTTAATTTTCTGTCCAGTCAAATTTAAGTGTATCACACTCAATTTTCCTTCCTTAGTAATCTAAATAATTTCCCACCTTGCTCATGATGAATGTCTTGCCAGTTCCTACTCAGTTCCTCCACTTTACACGACCTAATTAAAGAAAACATTCCATGATTGCCTATTTTTCCTCATGCATGACAACCTATTATTTTTTCTACCACCTGATTAGGGCTTTATTATCCTTGGATTTAGATTGATTTGCTGAGCACTTTAATAAAACACTACTTAGTTTGATTTAAAGGGCTACAGGTTTCCTTCATTCACACAATTATTCTTATAACCATCTCACATTCTAAGTACTCTATGGTCCCTTCAAAAATCTGTTTTAGATTGCCACCGAACAAGCTTCTGAAGTAGGAATCACAGGTGACATTCCTGTTGCATATGGCAACACAGGTTCCATTGTGGACAGCCATGAGAGGACATTTTGCAATATAATTTGTCAAGAGTGATAAATCTGTTTCATCCTATCTGCCAGGAATGTCTCCTATATATTAAAACCACTATAAAGTTTTCTCAAGATAAACCAAAGTTTCATATGATTAAATAATATGTTTATAATGACAAATTACATTTACTGTGTTATCTACCCCCAGAAACAAAATTACATAGAATTCAAAGAGATGATGAGACATTTTGATTTCAGATCTAGTGAATTTTTTTAATTAAATAAATGAGATGGGCCATATTTATAAAATTGCCTTTTATTTGGGGCCTTCTCCTAGAAAGTTGTTTTCTATTTATCAAAAATAAAGGGACATGCTAATACACATGGAATTACTTATTAATTGAATAAATTGCCAGTAGTAAAGTAGAGAAAGTTATTTAAATATTGACTAGAGAATAAACTGCTTTGTGAAGGCTGAACAATCACAGATGGTAAGAAAATCCAGTCCTAAGATAGAAGCATAAATCTCACTCTACAATAGTGGAAGGCAAGTGTTGTTCAGTGGTAGACTGGAAAAGATAGACCAATGAGCCCCCGGGAGTCCAGGGATTAAAGGAATATTGACAAAAGGTTCAGTTACACATAATCTAATAAAAGATTCAGTCCATTGTTTATTTATTTATTAAGTGCATGCTATGTGCAAGGTTCAGAACAAATGTTTTCTAGGATTTTAAAGAACCTCAGGGGCTTGCAGTCTCATTGGGGTAACTGAATTTGCCCATCATAGAGAATTTAAACCGGCCAGGCTTGGGATACACCCTGCTGGTATTAAGGCACCTCATAAAACTCAACTATATCATTTTAGAATTTTTTGCCAGAGAGAAATCAAAGAATGCTGATGCGAAGTGACATTTGGTTGAATGGGAATTTCTGTAATTTCAGCATCACACACATCCTGTACTAACTTTTGTTAAAATCAGAATTAAGAGTTTTTCCAACTTGATAGCATTGTAAGTTATATCAGAACATTTAAAACATTTACTTATTTATTTTTGTTGACAAAATTATATATATATATATTTACCATGTACAACTTGATATTTTGAAATATGAATAGGTGGTAGAAAGGCTATATTGAACTAATTAACATTTACATTGCCTCACATAACTTTTTGTGGTGAGAATATTTAAAATTTGCTTTTTTAGTGATTTTTAAGAATAATATATTGTTAGTTACCACATTAACATGCCACAATTTTTTTAAATTATTCTTTATTTTGAAACAGGGTCTCACTAAGTTGTGGAGAACCTCACTAAGTAGCTGAGGCTGGCTGGGAACCTGGATCCTCTGTTCTCAGCCTCCCAAGTACTGGGATTACAAGCGTGTGTCACCACCCCCACCCAGCCCACCATGTTTTAAGGTAGATCCTTTTAACATATCCCTTCTGTCTCATTGATATTTTACATCCTTCGGCCTATATCTCCCCAAATCCCTACCTCCAGCCCTGGCAAACACCATTCTATTCACTGCTTCTATGAGCTCAGCTTTTTTAGATTGCACCAATAAGTAAATAACACACCATTGGTTTTTCTGTGTCTGGTTTATTTATCTTAATTATAATGACCTTTTTTTCCCCTCCATATTGAAAATGATAGGACTTCCTTTTCTAAGACCGAATAGAATAGTATCCCATTTTGTATATAAATCACATATATTTATCAATTTGTCCATTGATGGACATTTAAGTTCATTTCCTATATTTTGGCTATTATAAATAATGCAGCAGCGAACATGAGAGTGAAGATGTTTCTTTCTCTCTCTCTCTCTCTTTCTTTTTTTGTTTACGATACTGAAGATTGAACCCAGGGGCTTCTACCTCCAAGCTATACCCCGAGCCCTATTTTATTTGAAAACAGGGTCCTACTAAGTTGCTGAGAGCCTCACTAAGAGCCTGAGACAGGAGGACCACAGATTTGAGGCCAATGCATAGCAACTCAGTGAGATTCTGTTTCAAAATAAAAATCAAAAGGGCCAATGATGTATCTCAGTGGTAGAGCAGCCCTGAATTCAATCTCCAGTACCACCAAAAATAGTAATACATCTCTAGCCACCAAATCTTTTTTTCTTTTTCCTTACTATAATACTCCCATTGTAACAAATTTCTCAATTTCCAAACAATTCCAAACCATTTACTCACATTAATTTTTTCAGCATCTATCACCAAATGACTCCTCCCATACCTATTGCTCCACTCACTTTTGAGTTGGTGACTTATTTTTACAGCCACTTACCTGAAGGCATTCTCAAACATTTCCTCATTCCTATCTTGATGCAAATTAAATCATTGATCATCTCCAACCCTACAGGAGAGCAACTAAAATTTTCTGCAAGAAAATCACTCTGCTAAGCAGTTTCTTGTTATATCAGGTTCCACCTCTGCCTCTCTCATTAACCAGTAAAACAAACATGCAAATGGGTTTGGAAGTACTGAGGGAGGCAACTTATGTATGACCCCTATGGCCATTCCATCTTTCATCTCATTACATTTCTGAGAAATTTCTAAGGTAAGACCACTCTCCTCCTCCTTGAGAAAACTGTACTTTTCTTGTTCTTGACAAATGTCTTTCTCATGTTTAACTTCACCTTATCCCACCTGATTGAGGACACAGAAGTAATCAAATAACTTACCCCATCTTCTCACTTTAAGTCCATCTCCATTGTATTTGCAATCATGGAATCACTCTGGATCCATGACTTTTCTTCCTCATGTGTATTGAGGTCTTATTAGTACTAAAATAAGCTATTTTTATAATATAGAAATCATGGAACCCACTGACTTTACTTCAAATTAAATAATACTTTTATGCATAGAATATTCAGCAGGGTATGGTGGTGCATGCCTTAATCCCAGTATTTGGGAGACAAACAGGAGGATCTCAACTTTAAGACCAGCTTCAGCAAAATAGTGACTCTCAGCAACCTAGCAAGAACCTGTTTCAAAACAAAAAATAATAAAAAAAGGATGAGGGTGTTGTTCAGAGGTAAAAATGTCCCTGGGTTCAATAACCAGTACCTCTTGCCAAAACAAACAAACAAACAAACAAACAAACACCCCCACATTTAAATTTTAAAGGAATCAAATAATATTTGATAAAATTAGGTTCATTATATGTTGGCCTGAGAGAACAGTAAAATATACATATCTCTTTTAAATTTGTTACCTATTATGTATTCTTTTTTGTTAGCTGTATTATGCTTTTCTTACTTCAAACTTACCAAAAACATATGAACATGAATTGGAATGTGAGAGAAAGTGTGTGTGGGTAGGGAGTAATAATCCAACAAAAATCTCAAGGTGAGAATTCTGAAATCCTACTGTTAGGCAAAAGACTCACACTGACCCATTTGACATGCTAAAGTTCATCATAGAAGCTCAGTTCCTATGCAGTAAAAGTTATTGTCAAGGATATATCCCAATGGGATGTCATCATTTTAATATTTATTAAATAGGAACTTTAATATTTAGTATGATTTAGGGTTATTATATTATCTTACCCAATACTCAAAGAGTTTTCATCTAGGCCTTTTCTTTTCCTCCTAGAAATTACATTAAATGTGAAGGAGAGTCAATAATTATGTTTCCCAATTTGCATGAGAATGGTCAAATTACTATTTTGCTAAAATTTTATGTAGTACAATAATTTGAAATGAATATTTCCTCCTCCCTTTACTATATGGAGCCATGCTTTGTCAAGAATTATAACATTGACATCTATTTAACTTAGCTTCAAAATGGAAAATCTAGGTGCTCACAGTATGTTTTATACTGTATCATATGAGTTTGCTAATCATATACTTACGTAGATTGACTAGAAATTTAAACATACTTTCTTAAATTCCAGAGATCATAGACAATTAAACAAACAAATCAACACTACAAAAGCCTAGTATGATATTCTTGAATAGAGGAAGTAGTTATAGTATTCATAGGATTAAAGTGGTACATTTTGTTATGAAACAAAGACTTTATTTTATTTAATTTTGTGGTACTGGGGATGGAACCCAGGGGCATTCTTCTTCCAAGCTACACCCCTCGCCCTATTTTTTT
>PVLC010027389.1:0-21910 GCA_004027655.1 Graphiurus murinus
TGTACCTACACAATCATATCAAGGTCACTCATTGAAGTGAACCTTAGGGGGAGGGAGGGGGAGGGAATGGGGAGGGAATGGGGAGGGAATCGGGGAAGGGGTCAAATGAGAATTGTGTGCAAATATGTTGTTAACAATTTGTACTTAACAAAGATGTATGCTATATTGCACGAATTACTACAATAAAAATTTAAAAAAATAAATAAATAAATAAATAAAATTCTTAAGCTTCCCATCTGTGTCCATTTGCCTAAAATCTGCCAATTTAATTTACAATTTACTTCTCAAGGTTGTTTTTGTAAAACTGAACATACGAAAATTTCCTACATTTATTAAAATTATGCAAATCTAAGCTTGAACATGTAGTTTTCTAATTGGTAATTCTAATAGAAACTTAAATCCAGAAATAAATCAAATAAAACACTTATAGTAACATTTAAGTGTTTAGAGGAAAGGTGTTGGACAATGATAAATTTAGCTTTGTGTGACCAAATCACTGAGGAACATTTACATTATACAGAGAGTAATATATTACTTAAAGTTTGTATAGTTGATCATGTTTCCTATACAGTTTGTTAAGGTCTGTGTATATTTTAACCTTTCCATTTAACTTGGTTTCTTGATGTTACCGTTTTACACTGATATGTCTATGTCTCTCTCTATATATATATATGTATTAAAAAGTATTAAGCTACAAAAAAAAAAAAAAAAGGGCAATAAAGAAAAGCTTGTAGCCCAAAAAGTAAATTAAAAGAAAAGAAAGGAGAAGCACCACTGGCTCATGGCAAAGGTGTTATTCCTATTTATTAGGTACTTGACAATTTGGACACAACAGGGATATTTCCCCACACCCCTTCCAGGAGAAAAACTTCGTTGTGTGTCAACATAGGCAAAGCTGCCAAAACTAAAGTGTAAGTTTCATGAAGGCATGATTTTTTAGTGTTTTATTCACTGTTGAAATCTCCCTGGACAGTCTCAGATAACAGAAGTGAAACTCCTACACATCATTAAGCATCTAAAATTAAGTCTGTCTTATAAGATTTTTGCATAAAAGAAAATCAAAGACAGTTTCTGTAAGATATAGGAAAGGAGGAGAGAAAAGGAAGATATATTTTACTCTTAAAACAATATGAATATTTTAAAGCAACACCAAAAGTAGTCTTGAGTATAAGCAAATAGTCTTTGAACAACAGCATCATCAATAGACACTTTATATTTAACACACGATTAAGAGACTGTGCATAAATTTGATTCTAGCAAGTTAGTGAGTACAGCTCTTATAGAGTTTATTACCCTACAGTGAAATTGTCCATCCCCAGAAGTAGACAATGTGCTTCCTGTGGGAAGAGAAAGCTTCTCAAATATTTCATATCAGTGTCTCGTGCTTACAGATGCTTAATAAATATCTGAGCCAGGTATGGTAGTGCATGCCTGTATTCCCAGTACTTGGGAGACAGACAGGTGGATCACAGGTTCGCAGCCAGCCTCAGCAACTTAGTGAGACCCTCAACAAATCAATAAGACTCTGTTTCATAAAATATAAAGCAGGGATGGCTAAGAGTGTATCTCAGCAGGAGAATGCCCCTGGGCTCACCCTCTAGTAGAATACATACATACATACATATATACACACATAAAAGGAAAAGAACATACAGGTTGACATACTGATGTATTTATTCCCTCAGATAGTAATGAAGCATAGTTTGAAGGTTAATCTTGCATTCAACAAACATTAGATACACTCTGCCCATGAGCACCTTAATATAGGGAATGGTATGTAAGGCAAATGTGAAGAAAGAGGCCTGGATATAAACACTATGTCGTTTGCATGTCTATTCATTTAACTAAAGTCTCCACCCCTCCTAACATCTAAACCCTTCCATAGTGCCCCCAACACATGTTGGGTCAGAAGCAAAGTGCTCACTTTCACTTGCTGCCGCACTTGCCCATCTTCCGGGTTCACTCCCCCACCTGGAAGCACTCTCAAGCACAGATGCTCCACCCTGAGCTCTCATAAAGGAGCTTCTTCAGCTCTCCACACAGTGGACAGCCTTTCAGGGTTGTTTATTAAGGAATGTATCACTCCTCTGCTCAAAATGCCCTAGGGCCTTCAGAATAAACTCAAAAATCTCACTACTGTTCATAGGCCTTGGTTCTCTCTCTGACTCATCACCTACATAAGGACAAATAAAAATTAAAATAAGAGGTTTAATTTTCCCTATTGGAAATAAGAAAAGAGATTCTCTACCAACACCTTTCCTTCGAGTCTTCTTATTTTAGAAAACAGTAAGTACTTTCTCCTGTCTTTGAAATGTATATATTAATGTCAAGTCTTTGGTCTAATTACCAGGAGAATGGCATAGGTCCAGCAATTCAACATATAGGCACAGGTAAAAAATTTCCTCAATAGGACCCCCAAAGCTCAGGAAATCAAAATAAGAACTAATAAATGGGATTGCATTAAAATAAAAAATTTCTGCTCATCAAAGAAAACCATAAAAAGTCTAAAGAGATAGCCTACAGAATGGGAGAAGATCTTTGCCAACTATCCCACTGATGGAGGACTAATATCTTGAGTATACAAAATGCTTAAATGACTTAAAACTAAAAAATCAAATAACCCAATCAAGAAATCAGTAATAAAACTAAATAGACACTTCACAAAAGAAGAGATACAAATGGCCAATAAATACATGAAAAAAATGTTCAACATCATTATCAATCAGGGAGATGCAAATCAAAAGTACATATAACCCCAATCAGAATAGAAATCATCAGGAAGTCAATAAATGCTGGTAAGAATGTAGGGAAATAAGAACTCTTCTACAATGATGGTGGTATTGTAAATTAGTACAGCCACTTTGGAGGACAGTGTGGAGATACCTCCGAAAACTGAGAATGGATCCACCATATGATCCAGCTATACCACTCCTGGGTATCTTTCCAAAGGGACTGAAATCAGAAATACAGTAATATATGCATATTCATGTTTACAGCAGCACAATTCACAATAACCAAATTATGGAACCAACCCAGGTGTCCATCAATAGATGAGATTATAAAATTATGGGATATACACACAATGGAATTCTACTCACTAATCAATAACAAAATAATGTCATTTGCAGAAAAAAAAATGGATGGACCTGAAGAGCATTATGCTAAATGAGATTAGCCAGTCACAGAAAGTGAAGGGTCATATGTTTTCTCTCATATGTGGAAGCCAGAGATAATTAGGATGTCAGAGGGACTTCAGATAACGGAGGAGAAACTTCAGTGGAGCCAGGGAGGTGGTCTAGGGGAAAAGGGAAGGGGATCAATGAAGGAATCACTTCCATTGACATCATGTACATACATGAGAATACCAATGTAATCTCAATACTCTATATGGGGAAGGAGGGAGAATGTGGAGGGAGCCAGGGGAAAGCCCACCAAGTGCTCTGCACATGTATATCACTATCACTATAAACTGCATTGTTATGAGAGACTAAATGAACCAAATAAAAGTATTTAGAACATTTTAAAAATGTATATAAATCTTTTGAAAACTAAACTGGCTTCTTTCTCACCCACCCTCTCCATCCCACCCCAGAATTGAGGCAAGGAGCATTCTACTTCTGAACTATACCCCCAGCCTGATTTTATTTTTTATTTTGAAACATGATGTCACTAAGTTGCTGTGTCTGGTCACAAACCTATGATCCTCCTGTCTCAGCTTCCCAAATCCTAGGATTACAGATTATAGGCATCTTATTTCCATTTTTAAGACCAAGATCTTTCTCAAAGACCTGGGAGCCATCTCTTTAACTGTAAACATCAGAGGAGATAACACCCCTATATCCAAATTTCTGTGGAACAGTAGGAGCCCAACCTATATGGATGCCTTGCAAAAGTGCCTTTTGTCATAAAGAGACTAGGCATCATGGCACATGCCAGTAACCCCAGTACTTGGGAGGCAAAGATAGGCGGTCACACATTTCAGGCAGGCACTTAGCAAGACTATTTCAAAATAAAAAATAAGGCTGAGGGTGTAGCTCAGAGGTAGAATATCCTTGGGTTCAATCCCAAGTACCACAAATAAAATTAAAGGTAAGATTAGTTTGTAATTTCTCTGGATAAAGCCAATTATCTTACATTGATGATAACACCAATTACCAGATGAAACTTGGGTATGCTATACATGACAAATGATACTGTCCAGTTATCTTCTTTAAGGACGAGTTATTGTTAATCTTGAAAACACGTATATAATAGACTGTATCTGCTTGACTATATAAAAGGATGAAATTGTCTTCTTGTCTTTGCAATATCCTAGCAGATTGCCTATGATGAGCATTACATTCATTCTGGTTTAGTGCTTACTTTTAGTGTTTACTTTTCCTTCCTGGAAAGGATTTCTTGGTTGGAAGATTTTGCTTTTGTTTTCCCAACAGTGACTGTACTTCCCTTCGCTCCTTTCTCCTTCCACTGCCCATCCACTCTGTCTAGAACAATCTTCACCTATCATAACTGCATGGTCAATACTATCTCATGTATTCAGGTCTCTGCTCAATTGTGTCAACTTGCCAGAAAGGTCTTTTCTGACCACCCTTTATCAAATGACACCTCTCAATCACCACTTCTCCTCTTACCTACCTTCCCTCCTCCTAGCTGTTATCATTGCTATATATATATATTTTTTTTTTCATTAGCTATTTCCCTGAACAGGAAAAAAATCTTCTCAAGAGCAGAGACTTTTCCTGTTTCATCTACTTCTTGCATTTCCAGAGGCTAGAACAGAGTCTGCAACAAAGAAAATGTTCTTTCAATATTCACCCAGTGAGTAAATCATTATTAATCATACAAAGTAAAAGAGGTCTAAATAAAGTGCTATCATTCTAAGCTATTTAACTTTATATAAAATGCAACTCTATAAAGTGAAAGCTAGAAAGGAGCTAAGCTTTTAACTATAGAAATATCTGAGCAAAAATCTATGACAGCTCAGTGACTCATCACCTGTTTTTTAACTGCAAATGTACTTGGCAAAAATGAGTGTTGTCATCCTCACACACTAATATCAGCACATATGGTCTTACCTCACTAACCAAATAATCAGGGATTTGGTGGGGGTGATCTTTAATAACGAAAATCAAAATTTTAGAACATCTGAATATTTATTCCTGAGTGTAAAGACAAAGTAAACATGAGGGATTTTTTCAATTCATTTATAGATTTATGCAATTCCAACCCCAATGCAGTGTGTTTAGAACTTGGTAAAATAATTCCAAAATTTATCTGAAAAGTCAAACAGGTAAGAATTTTTTTAAAAGACATTAAGCATCCTAAGCTATAATGATAAAACAAAGAATGACTAATATGAAAGTTGATTAATAAAACAAGATAAATAGGATAGTTAACCTAAAATAGAACTTAATTTGTAATTTAAAAAGCATTCTTGAGTAATGATGAATGAATGAAAAAAGTGGTTAATAAGTGGTTTTGGAATAACTGATTATACACTTAAAAAATACAGTTATTCCCAAACCATTTATTAACTACTTTTTTTCATTCATTCATCATTACTCAGGAATGCTTTTTCAATTATAAATTAAGTTCTATTTTAGGCTAGCTAGGGAAGTGGGGGAGAGGAAAGCGCCCTAATGCACATTCACAAACATATCAAAGCCGATCACTTAGTGGAACATGATAAGGAAGGGGGGGGGAATGGGATGGGGATTAGGGAAGTGTTAAATGGGTACTGTGTACCTCATTAAAATGTATGATTACAATGCACCAATGGAAAAAAAATAGGGCTTCAGTAAAATGCATTATAAACTTAAAAAATACATTGAGCACTTGATTTATATTACATACTAAAATTCCCTCTGAGTTAAAAGGCTTAAAGATTAAACCAAAGAAAACTTTAAAAATGACTATTATAGATATTAGAGGAATGGTCTTTCCAGACTTATAGAAATAGGAAGATATGACATTAAAAATCCAAAGTAAAAACCAATTTGAGAAAAACTTTTGCAGTAAATATGACATCTAGTTTAATATGTGGACTGTGTAAAGAGATCAAACAAGCAGACTAAAAAAAAAAGAAGAAAGAAAAGAAAAGAAAAAAACACTAAAATCCCAAAAGATAAATGAGTAAAGGTAAAAAACAGACAATTCATGAAAGAGGAAAGTCATCTAGCAAAGAGACATATGGAGCAGGCACTGGTTCTTATCCTAGATTCTGTTTCTGGTGTCCAGTCTACTGAGCACTTGGTTTCATACTTCCTGATAGCCTCCACTTAGTTCTTCAACTCTGCCCATCCTAGGTGGTAAGATCTACAGAAACACGGTCCATATAAGGAATTTTATTATTAACACACAGAAATCGTAGAATATGCATTAGAGAAACAATGCTAAGAGTCAAATAGTCAACTTAGCAATGTTATTTCTGAAAGTTTTTGTACCTAGTTTGTAGGAAATTTTCCAAAGTTTAACCTTTTATCCTTGCCAGGATTGCTGTTGGAAAATCATAGTAAAACATTAGTCAGATCTAGATCAATAAGGATATTGTAAAGTGTTTCCAGCATGAAAAACAAATTTCAGTTTCCCAAATTCCAATTTTGCCAAACAAAGTCACTCATTCATTTTGGAAAAAGAAATAAAGGAAGAAAACAAGTCAACTAATTTGGAGAAAGATTTCATTAACAAATGTAGAGATGTCTTCTGTAAGTAAAAATGTGCAGATAGAATGGGAAAGGAAAAAAATTCTGCAGGACTCCAAAGCCTTGTGCTGAATATGCCATGGTTGTCAAAACAAACTTATAAACCATATTATGAGAAGTTCCTCTTAATTAATATGTAATTGGGATACTTAAATCCAATTTCTTGAGTGCAAAAGTGATCAGTCCTGGAATAAGATACTTTTTCTTGATGAGGTACATAGAAACCATCAAAGCCATATGTATATGTGTATACTCTAAAACAAACATTTTTGAGCCAGGCGTGGTGGCGCACGCTTGTAATCCCAGCATTCGGGAGGCTGAGACCGGAGGATCCGGGTTCGAGGCCAGCCTCAGCTACTTAGTGAGGCACTCCACAACTTAGTGAGACCCGGTTTCAAAATAGATAATAAAAAATAGGGCTGGGGGTGTAGCTTGGAGGTAGAACGCCCCTGGTTCAATCCCCAGTACCGCAAAAAAAATAAATAAATAAAACAAACATTTTTGTTTGCTTTATGTTTTATTTCTCTGAAACCACTTACATAAAGAATACGTATTTTTCTGTGAGTGAGCAATATAAATAAAATATACATTGGATGTGAGTTAACATCATATGAAAGCTAGAGAGAAAAATATCTATTTCTTTGTCAGGCAGAATCACTGTGTTAAAGATGAATTGATTCTCTCAAGACTCTCTTTCACTTCCAGGCTGTCTCTCCTTTAATTTTAAGGTGCATTAATAATACAATATTTTTTAGGCTTGATCCAAGAGATTTTTTTAAATTGTACTATCTCTTTCAGTAGACAGGAGGTGGGTAAGAATTCTCTTGGCTATTTAATAAATACATACATAAGTGAATTAAATTCACAACTGAGCCATGATGATAAAAACAAGTTGCCAGGGGTAAATTTCTCTGGCTCTGTTGGAAAGCTTAGGTCAGAGTCAAAAAGAAAAGGAAAACTAAAGCAATCTGGCCCTAAAACAATTTGGTTTTTCCCAGGTGAAAAACTCTACTGCAAAACAATGGAATGCTGATTCACAGTGGAATTTCCAACTCAAATAAGAAGGAAATCTTGTTGTCTAGTGGGAAGAAGGGCTTCACATTAAAAGTTCTACATTCCAATCTCACTCTGCTCTTACTGGCTGACAACCTGCATAAAGTCTCTTATGTGCCTCATTAAATGAGGAGTTAGATCATTTCTACAGATATTCAACCCTAACATTTTATGATTCTATGATTCCTTACAAATGGAATCAATGTACAAGAAAATGAGTCAAACAAAAAGTAGGAAGGTATTCGAAAAATGAAAAAACTAAGAACTGCACAGTTAACATTGAAAAGACAACGCCTTTTATACCATCCTAACCTCATAAATAAAATATAACTCAACATAGTTTGTGCAAATCACAATTTAGAGAATTACAAAACAAGGACATAGCCCTAAAATCCAAATATTTTATTCTATTATATCTATAAGGAATTCCAAAATGACTCAGTTTGGAAAAATGTTTCCAATCCTGTAAAATAGGACAAAAATAATCTTTAATTACTGCAGCCAAGATTTTTTTTCTTTTTTGTACTGGGGATTGAACCCAGAGGCATTCTATCTATGAGTTACATGCCCAGCCCTTTTTATTTTTCATTTTTAAAGACTAAGTTGTTTAAGTTGTGCAGGGTCTTGCTAAGATGTTGGGGCTTGCCTCAAGCCTGCAATCATCCTGTCTTAGCTTTGCAAATACAGGAATTATAGGCATGTGTTTGTATCCAAGATTTTCAGGAAAAGCTTTCTTTAATAAACAATTAATAAAGTACTTCTGAAGAAATTTGTGGAATTTTCCTTCAGAATATATTTTCCTTCAGAAAAAAAAAGGGGGGGGGGGACTTAGTCCCCTCACCCTTGAGTATAGGCTACACTAGTTACTTGCTTTCAAACCACAGAGTAAGTAAAATGGAGGGAAGGAAGCAGGGTAAGAAAGTAAGTTTATAGTGGAAAACCCCAGCCAACATTGTGTTAGTGAGCAACCAAGATTAGGATCATGAGTGATGTCATGTTGATAGCATGTCCCCTTGATATGATGTGATAAGAGTGACACTGTACCCCATCATCCTCCTCCCCAAAGCATAAGTCGAACTGTCATGGATCAGTAGGATAACCTTTGTCAGTTCTTGGCCTCCAAGGTGAAAAGAATTTCAACACGTGCCAATCAGGGATAAAGGCAGGAGTTTTATTTAGGAAAGTAGGAGAAGACAGGCCATCTCAATAGGGGAGATCGTCTGGGCAAGAGAGCCTTTGCAGTTCTTTTATAGAACCCCCAAGAGGGGGTGGGCACAATGGAGGTCTGGACCTTCTCTTCCTCAGGTTTCTTAGCAATGATGGGTGGTGACTGGCTGAGGTGTGACCTTCGTCCTCATAGATCCTATGTTTACTAAGCACCTCAAGAATCTCAGGTGGGGAGGGGGCTACTGAGATTAAGGGTATGGGCTCACTGAGGCTTCTGCCCAACACCAGACTTACCCTAAGGGTGGAGTTAGAGATTATGAACTTTTCAGATTTTAAAACTATATTTTTCCTTTTCTTCCCAATCCATCTCCTCTCTACCTAAATTTTTTTTTATTTCTTCTACTTCATCAGAACCATGAGAAAAAAATCAAACAAATCCTAACTAAGAACTGCTATAGTCTGGATCTTGAATGTTCCCCAAAGGCTCATGTGTTGAAGGCTTAGTTCCCAAGGGAGCACTGCTCAGAGGTGGTAAAAAAATTAAGAGGTAAGGCCTAGTGAAAGGTTTTTTGATCATTAGGGCATGCCTTTGAAGAATATTATGGGACCTCAGCCCTTTCCTCTTTTACTTCTGTCCATAAAGTGAGCACTTTTGCTCTGCCACACACTCCCACTGTGACATGCTGCCTTACCACACGCCAAAAGCAATGGGGCCAACCCGCCATGGACTGGAACCTCAGAAGGTGTCAGCCAAAATAAACATTTCTTTTTACAAGTTGATTATTTCAGGTATTTTGTTACAGTGATTAAAAGGTGGTTAACACAAGGGCCATTTTATAAAATACCTGGCCAGTCCTCCTGAAAACTGTCCAGGTCATGAAAAACAAGGAAAGTCTGAGAGACTGGCAGAGCAGAAAAGACTAAGGAGATACAGTGACTAATGTAATGTGGTACTAATGTAATGTGTAATGTGGATCCTGGAACAGAAGACATTAAAGGAAAATTTTTAAAAATCTGAATGAAATATGGAGTCTAATAATCATGTTGGTTTCTTAGTTGTGACAAATATAGTAAGATGTTACACTAGAAGAAATGGGGAAAAAAGTTATAGTAGAACTTATCTGTACTTTATAGCTTTTCTATATTAAAAAACTATTATAAAAGGTTTACTTTTAAAAATCAAGCCATGCATATTTTATATACAAATTCAAATAAATTGACCCTACAGATCAAAAACAGCAAAGGAAAATTAGATCCTAAGCTAATCCAGGTTTTAGAAAAACAACCAACCAGTAAGTATAATAATACAGAAAGATAAAATGCACTAAAGAGAATTAAGAGGCTCTTATCTCGATTCTTACTGAGGGAACCATTTTTCATTTGTGACAAGATCTGAAGCATATGTTAGCTCATTTAATACAAAGTAACTGTCACAACAGTTAAATCCTCCACACCAAGTGCTATATGTATGTGTATATCACACCAAATCTCACAATGCTGTGTAATTATAATGCACCAATAAAAGCATATTAATTCTAAAAATAGTTAAATCCTCAACTGTTATGTACTCCTGTGGATAGTAATGTTTCTGGAATAATGAACCTTGTTCTCCCTTTTTCTCATAACTCATGATAACTCTGAAGGTCTTGGGTTTTAGGGAAGACTTATAGGAAAATGTGGGAAATACATCATTAAACTTGGGCTTCAACTTCTATACAATTCATAAAACAAACAGAAGTAAACTGATTTATTTGAATCATCCCATTTTTTGCTCAAGAGAAAGGGACAAAACCACTGTTAAAGGCTCAAATGGCAATATGTTTACTTTGTATGGAAGTCAGTAATGCAATCAACAACTGCTATGAGGTCTAACTCCATCATCGATTATAAATACTACCAGGCCCCCACTTACTATCAAATTGTATTTTAAATGCTATTATATCTGCTATGCGTAATTTATAATACATGTGCCCAATGACAACATTTTTATAAAGATGGCTAAATCCATAGTTTAGCTCAGAAAAAAAAATTAATCTATAATAAAGTAAATGAAAGATGTTAAGAATGTAACAAGAGTGACTCCTAGATTGTGGCCTCTGTTCCCGGCACCCTAAAAATAGTTAACCCCCTCTAGCAGAAAGTACCAAAGAAAAGAACATGTGTATCCTAAATTATTCCCTATTCAGGCTCCATCTCTTGTTTTCCAAAGAGAATGGAAAGGAAGCATTCAGAGCAAGCCAATAATGGGTCAAAATGGAAAAGGGTTGAGAAGATCATAAAGATATAGCTTCTGATATAAGAAATGCCCTGAAAACAGGACCCCCCTGTTTTCCAGAACTACAGCTGAGGAAATTCCTAAGGCTGTAGATGGAAAGGCAGGGAGAATGGTCCCTTAACAGAGCCAAAGATGTGGTCAAAAAGAGATGAAGATGCTTTGGATAACCAAAAAAGGCACTTACCTAGAGTGTAGACATTGGAAACAAACACATCTGAGTCTGAATCCTCTGCCTTTAACTAGCTCTGTGACCATGAGAATCTTATTTAACTGCTATATGACTCAGTTTTCTTATTTATAAAAAGCAGAATAAAAATACACATCTGTATTAGTGTTCTATTTGTGCTGTAACGAAACACACACAAACAACACAAATTTATCATCTAACAGTTCTGGAGATACGAAGTCCAAAACAGATCTCATTGAGCTAATCAAGGTGTTGGCAAGACTGTGTTCCTTTTGGAGGCTTTAGAGGAGGATCTGTTTCCTTGCCTTTTCCATCTTCTGGAGGTCTCCCATATCCCTGATCCATGACCTCATTTCACTATTTTAAAACCAGCAATGTCATGTTGCCATCTCTCCTATCTGCCTCTCTTCTACTTTTAAGATCTTTGTGATTAACTGAGCTCACCCAAATAATCTAGTAAAATCTCCATATTTAAGGTCAACTGACTCATCAATCTTAATTCCATCTGCAACCTTAATTTCCTTTTGTCATGTAACACACTCACAGGTTATAGGAT
Source organism: Graphiurus murinus (assembly GCA_004027655.1). Classification (NCBI taxonomy): domain Eukaryota; kingdom Metazoa; phylum Chordata; class Mammalia; order Rodentia; family Gliridae; genus Graphiurus; species Graphiurus murinus. The sequence goes on from PVLC010027389.1 coordinate 11,940, forward strand.
TAGCACATAGACATTGGGGGAAACCATTATTCTCATGCCACACCACTACATAGAGTCGTGAGAATTACATGTATAATGTATATGAAATTATTAATATATGACTTAAAAAAAATGGGTTTCCCAGCCTTCCTCATTTCCCTCTCCATTGACCATCAAAGCTTTTCCTTGAGTAAATCTCATGTTTTATACTATGTTAGGAATCTGCTTCTTGGATGACCAAATTAACTATCTATATCAACTTCAACAGAGTTTCCACAATCAAGAATTATAGTGTTAGAATTGGGAGAGACATAAGAAATCATCTACTCCAATCACTTCATATTACAAATGAGGAAGACCAGAGCAAAGAGTGACTTGTACTGTGCATGGTAATGCATGCCTATAATCACAGTACTTGGGAGGCTTAGTCAGGAGGATTGTAGGTTCAAAGGCAGTACATTCTTAGTGAGACTCTGTTTTGAAATAAAAATAAAATAGGGTTGGGGTGTAGCTCAGAGGTAAAGCACCCCTAGATTCAATCCCCAGTACCAAAAAGAAAAAGAAAAATCAAGGAAATACATACTGGGGCAGTAGCATCAACCAATAGTTTTAAACTACTAAAGCCTAAAATAGAATAAATTTGTGAGAAAATACTTGTGTGAAAATTGAGCACTACATCTATTTTAACCATATATTTAATATTCAGGGCACACGCACAACAGTTTTATCACTAAAAAACCACTGTCTTTGTTTTAATACACTCAACATTTTCACCCAAATAATATTGTTTTCCTCCAGTATGAATCTGATAATGATCTACAGTGAAACTTCCCATGAAATCAGAAACCAGCCGAGCATGCAGATCCATGGCTGATATATTCACATGGTGGCTGAATCTCAGGCTTTGTGCTGGTGGAGGGGAGGGCTGGGATAATATCAATGTCTCATTTCTGCCCCTGTGGTCAGCCACCATTAGTATCTTTTGCAGAAAAGTGAATACATGAAAATCAATTTGAGCCTCTTCTCTTTCAAATAGAGTGTTTTCATCTTTCCAAGCCAAGGCATTGCATTTGCCTTTGATAAATGTTTTATGAGTCTTCTCTCTTTCCTCTCCTACATAGTAACAGTTCAGTTGGAAATGAGTAAGATTTAGAATTTCTGACTGGCTGTGACATGTCCTGAAAATTAATTTCACTCTCTTAGATCATAAACTGTACATGTCTCATGTTTGTGGAACAAAAGAAAGATGTCTTCATCAGTTTTTAAAATTACCATGTAAGTAAATTAATCCCTTGACATATGCTTTAAGATTATCTTTTTATCTATTGGCAAAGATTAAATGTCTTGACTTTTCCTTTGTTTTACAATATTTAAACCTACTTCACATAACCCCTATCTCCAAACCTGAAGATGCTAATTTCCAACTAGCCATGCTCTCAACTCAGAGGGCCTACCACATTACTCTCTCTTGAAACACTATATATCAGCTTTTATTTTCATCACTCTCTTCACCTAATCTCACACTCCTATCTTGTCTCATAAATTCTTTTTTCTTCATAAACATTTTCATAATTCCCTGATCCTGCCTCAAGCCAAGATTGAGGGATGTGAATACCCTCAGAAATCTAATGATGTGGTACTCCTTGGGGCCAATATTGTTTAAATATGTATTCAACATTTGTTTATATTCTTAACACTTCCTAGTATAAGGGCAAAGAATGAAGATAGTGCTTTTCTATAGCTTTGTTTTCATTCTAAGCGGTGAATTAGAGGTAAGTTTCAGCTTTGACATGGGCCACTGGTTGGACCCCCCAGCTCAGATGAGTTGCCATTATCTTCATGATACAGTTCATGGGCAGGGAAAAATCAAACAATGGTGTAATTGACTAACCATAGTAATCTATCAAGTGTGTAATGGAAGCAAATTGTTTAAATTTGCTCAAGAGATTTTTGGCAGTTGATATTACACCCCTTCTATATATCCATCTATGTATCTATCTAAAAAATTCATTGCAATTAACAAATTACTTGAGAGGTTTCCGAGATAGACTAATACTGTAAATGGAAACAACATAAAGTAGACTTCTTTTTATATTCATTATTTTTCTTTCTAGGATAGTAATCTGTATTAAGTTTTTCATTTATTTATTTTTATTGCCTAGACTCATTGGCATCCTTTTTGATTATAGGAAGTAGAGTGAAAGCTTTTTTTAAAAAAAAGGCTATCTATTTTTCCAATACAAATTTCATTATGGAGGTAATATTAATCATAGCAAGAGACACTAACCAAAAAGGAGAACAAAGAGAAATGAAAATATATTGTGTCCAGCTTAGATCTCTGAGAAAAGACAACTCTAAAGTTCTCAGGATTGTACAGTAAATTACTAAGGTAATAATGTTCTGTCATGTGAATATCTATTCCTATTATATTTCATATAATTCGTGAGTTGGTGGTGTGTGAAACTGGCATTGAAAGCAAGATCGGTGAGTAATTTAGATTAAATGTGCTGAATTTACAGAATTTACACCATGTGGATACTAAAAATTGTCAGGCATTCTGTCTCACTAAGAGTTACTGGGGAAAGAGGCAAGTTCTTCCTAGAACAGCAGTTCTCAAGCTATGGTCTAGGAACAAGCACTTTTCTGAACATTTGGCTTGGCAGAATAGAATGAACATAACTATAGAGAGAAATATCCCAAGAGGACATTAAGAGAACATTGATATACTAGATTATTTCTTTCTCTTTTTCAGTGAGTCTTCAGAGTAGGAAGAGAACCACCATTTGGAGAACCACTGACCATAAAATTTATATTCCAAGATCTTAGAAGGAAATCATGTGTATCTACCTGATGCCCCTATCAGTAGTGCTCCCAAGCCCATCATTCCTGACCTATTTAACATGTAGTTTCTGAAAAAGAACCATAGTAGGGTAAAGAAAAAATGGGAAATTGTCAATATGTTGGTCAACATTTTTCACTTTGACATTTACTTATATGACCACAGTTAAGACAGCCTCACTATCTGCAGTTTTCTGAATCACCAAAAAGGAATAAAGAGAGAAACAAAAAATGATTACACAAAGTGACCACTAAAGAGGCACTAAAAATTACTTCAAAATTTTGACAAAAAAATCATAAAACAATTTGCTTCTCATTGTCTATTTCTCTTTGAGCTCTATGTAATGCAAATCTTGCCTAGTCAATAAAATTCCAGGCCATTAACCCAATATTCACATGATTAGGTATTCCATCTTAAAACATCATACATATTCAATTAAATATATAGCATCACAAACAACATTATGACAGAGGAGATGGCCAGTATTAGAAAGAGAAGTCCTGGCTAACCTTTCATTATTTTCTCACATAAGAAAAATGAGTTCACAGGAAAAGAAGCCTGGGTGGCCATTAACCAATCTCTGGAAAAGAAATAACCCTGTTTTTAACCATAGCTTTCCAAAGTACTGTGTGACAGTTACATGACTCCCCTGATAAATAAAGCTCAGATTCAGTTCAAGTTAAAGGTACTATATCCCTAGAGGAGCAAAAGCAAAGAGCAGTGAGGTGAACACTAGCTCTATTACAGATATGGGGATTGCATCCATTATACCCAGGCTACTTTGACAAGTATTGTTGCTTGACTCTAATGGATATGGTCTTTTGGAATGGCACCCATTCTACCCTGTTCTATGTACACTCCCTAATAAGAGAAGAGCTGGCAAGTTAAAACTGTTGGGATCTTAGCCCAGCCGGAAAGACCCCGCCTCTAGATGGCGCCTGGCAGAATTCCAGAAGTGGCTGCAGGTGGTAACATCCTAGGGCTGCGCCACGCCAGAGTGCATGCACCAGCTCGCCAGGCCTGTGGCCTGCCCAGGTGAGAGCTGCATGAGGCACCTCGTGACTCAGGCCCTGCGCGGCTTTAAGAGTCTCCGCCTCTCGCCAGCTAGAGAGAAAGGCAGGCGGTTGCTGTTGCTGTTGTTGTTGTTGTTGTTGCTGGAGGCGTAGGTTGTTGGGGGTCTGTTGGAGAGGTACTATTGCGAGAAACGGTTACAGAGAACGAGAGTGGGGTGAGAGAAGCAGGGTTAAGAGAATGGTTACTATTACTGCTTGGGTAGCATCCTCGATCCCAGAGAGAGAGAGAGAGAGAGAGGTATAATAAAGAGAAGTTTGAACCAGCAATGTCCAGTCATCGTCTTTATTGGGGCCTCACGGTTGAGGGTTCAGCCTGGGGTCCCAATAACAACTACACTTCCCCAATTTCTAGCAACTAGAATATCATATATGCAAACAGGTTCTGCCAATGAGATACATTATTGAGAGATTCAAAAGTCAGTAAGGGAGACAAAGGCCATCTTCTCAGTATTTGGGTATTGGCAAGTAAAATTAAAGACTCATGTTTGCAACAGCCAAATGCCTCATTATATTTTTGTCACTGGTTTAGTAGGTATGAAAGGAAGCTCTTGTGATATAGTGAGTGCAGTAGCTTTGTGACCTCTGGATGTTGGCCTTCGATCTCAGTTCCATATTTACAGTCCAGATATAATAACTCTGGCTTCCACTGCCCAGACCATTCCAGCAGGTGTTATAAACATGGAATTCTGATTACAACTGGAAATACCTAAAGTGGTTCTGTTTCCTTGCACTGAACTCTGACAGAAGCTGTCTTTGGCTCCTCCTTCAGCAGGAGGTACAGTAAGTCAGGGTTACTGCTCAACATCCAGGGAATTATCCACTCCCAAATTCTTTACCATCTTTGTCTTACTTGTTAAAAATTCATATTTCTGTGAGTATGTTTAAGTATTTTTATATGCTTAAGGACATGGCATTAAGTAGAAATGGAAGGAAAATGACATCACAAATCTGCACAATTCCTCTCTTCAAGAGGGGCTTGAGAGAAGCAGAACACTTCACCTCTCATACAAAATCCCAGGGTAGGATTCTGATTGACTTAACTTGGATTTGGCTCTGGTATATATCCCTGTACCAATCTATTGTGGTTGAAATGAAGCTTGTATAGCAAAGAGAAGACTGCTGGAAACCAGTCATTTAACAATGGGTGGACGTAAGGGGTGCTGCCTGAGAGCATGAGCCACACAGACATCCTAATAGATTCTTACAATATCTGTATTCAAGTCCTAGCTCTGTCAATCACCCATTGTTGGCTTGGGGTGTGATATTTCACTAATAGTCAATTTACTTGTCTATCAAAAACAGTAATTTTAAGTTTCACATCATAGGATATCATGAGGATTACATTACAAAATACAAGCAAAACAATCAGAGCAGCAGAGCAGCATCCAATATATTGTTAAGTGCTCAGTAAATCTGAGTTTTTTGTTTTTATCATTATCATTATGTTTTACTAAGTTAAATAGGAGTCTTGATCATTTATTTTCTTATCAAAAGAAACCAAAATTTGCCTTTGAATTGGAGTTTAGACCCTAAGCCTGAAGACCATTTAAGAAAAGTGACCACACAAATTCATATCAGGATATCAGCTCAAAAAATGTTATAGTTAGATATAAAATGTCCCCTAAAGAGCTCACTTAATGTTTGGAGCTGGTGTAATTGAGTCTTGAGGGTTGTAATTCCAGAAGTGGATAAATCCATTGTAATGGATTTACCTAGGTGGTACCAGGAGTGTGTGGCTGGAGGTGGGTCCCTGGGGGAATCTAGAAGGGGTTCCTCCTCTCCCTGCTCTCTCGCTCTTGCTTCCAGCCTCCATGATGTAAAGAGCACAGCCCATGTGCTCTCCCTCCACCATGCCCTGAGATCCTCAGTCCCCATCCATTTTCCTGTAAATGACATAATTTTGTTCTTTATTGCTGAGTAGAATTCCACTGTGTGCAGATTCCATAATTTTGTAATCCATTCTTCTGTTGATGGACACCTAGGCTGATTCCATGATTTGGATATTGTAAATTGTGCTGCTATAAACATGGATGTACATGTATCACTGTAACGTTCTGTTTTCAGTTCCATTGGAAAAATACTCAGGAATGGTATAGTTTGATCCCATGGTGGTTCCATTCCCAGGAAAATGAGTATCTTAACTCCCAAATAAAAAATTCCCTGGTCTTCCTTTTATGCAGCAATTATCTCTCCAGGCGAATAAGTCACTGGTTATATCACTCCTACAGTTTTCATCACGTACAGTTAGCTCTTGCAGTGTGTGGTTCCTTCTGTTGTTTTGGAGCAGCAAACACATTGTATGTTTCTTGAAAATAGGGCTGAGTCTCAGATCACTTTGAAGAACCCAGCAGATCTTTTGGGGTACTTTGTACCTGTACTGAATATATACTCATTAAAGCTAAAGGACAGAAAGAAAACATCCGTGGAACCCTTTTTGCAGTAAATGTCTTTCACCACTTTGTGGGCTTTTTAACAAAAATAGGTTTGAAAAGATCTTGTGAACAACAAGAAGAACACTTTGTCCCCAAAAGGGAACTTCAGGAAATGATCATTCAGGATGTGCAAAACTCTGGACTCTTGCTTCTCTTTTACCCAAAACCCACTACATAGACCATTTCCATCATCCCCACAAGAAGCATAGGCAAGAAAATAAAAAGAAAGTACATATCATTCAGTATTGTTTTTTCTTAGAAACTTCAGGGAGAAAAAGGTTGATGTAGAAGAAACTGTAATAAATGCCTAAAAGACTTTTAATGTTTTGTGAATGCAATTGCCTGTGTTTTTGCTGTCTCTGATAACTATAGGTGAGTAATTGAGAGTTAGCATAGTTTTCTGTCAGGTGCCTTGGAAGCATTTAGTTTCAAGCTAGAAAGATTCAGTGACATTCTACATCATTTTAAATAATAATGCTTTATGCATGTGCTGTCATTATAAACAGTAACTTTTGATATTTGAAAAGGGTTACATTCTATTCAGAAAAGAATCCTTTTTTAATCTGGAATTTTATTTTCTAAAGTAACTGTATTCCTCTCCTACTCCAGCCTAACAACATAAACACTTTAAGCTTTAATTACCTAACTCAAAGGTGCCAGCTCAAATACTCTCATGCAATAGAATGGTGTCGGGAAGCTGTCCTTTACCAGTATTTCACAGTAAGAGAGTTTGTGCTCTAGATTATAGATAGAAAAGGAAAGGAGGGGAAAACAATGAGAGGGGAATTTTCCTAGTAAAATGTCATCAATTTATGATATCTGTTGTAATTTAAAAATCCAAAACAAATAATAGAGATTTTAAGTAAATAGCACATTTGAGAAAGGCTCCATAGCCTTCAGGAAAGGATATGCCATAAAGCAATTATCCTTGATACTACTTTATGCCCTTATCTCCAACTTGGGTTGTAACTCACATGAAGGTTAACTTAGCACTCTGTGGAGAGAACTATTGCCTAATAGGAAAATAAAACACAGAGGAGACATGGAATGTTTCTATTGTTTGGAGAAAATGAGAAACAGCCTTTCTACTGCTCATACACAGAAATTTATAATAACCACATAAAAAAAACAAGAATTTGGTTCTTTTCCCCCTGCATCAAAAGACACTGCCATTTACCCTGTCAAATAAGAACAATTCTTTCCCTCCCAAATTCATATTTTTGTTTCAATCTGTATATTATTTTCACCTGTATGATTTTATCTCTGTAGAATTCCTGCAGCTTTGTTGTCTACCTGTCGGATTACTTTTTCACATTTTAGTTTGCAACCAGAATTCTGTACATGCTTCTAAAGAAGGATCAAGACTTATTTTGGAGCTAATTGCACATAATTATCAAACGTTCTTTGGATTTAAAGACACGCTAGCATGTACCACAATTTGTTTCTGCCAAAACACATTTTCTCTTCTCATCTGTGTGATACGGTTATTTCTAATTATATGTGATGCCTTATTAATGGTATCTCATGGGGAAGTATGCCCAGTTTCCTTCTAAAAATGTAAGCCATCTAAATATAAATAAAAGTTGTGCCAGAAAAATAATGAGTTATAAAATAGTAAGAGTGCTTTCCATAAAATTAACCTAGCAAGAGCTTTATATATTCAGTCAAATAATCATATATAATAGTGAAGAAGTATAAATATTATGGTATAATCAATTTTTCTTCTCATGCTACTAAATTATAATTGTCCCTTCATGGAAAAGTTTTTGTGTTGACACTGCTTTTAGGATAATCGGATACCCAGAACCAAAAAGTAGGATACATTTTTCCTACCAGGAGGAATTTCAAAGTTGGCAGTATATTCATGTATGAACAAAGCCAAAAAAAGATAACAAGAGTAAAATATGAGTTCATCTCCAAAGGAGAACAAAATGGACTTAGGGAAAATAAAGGCAAAGAAATAGCACAAATGCTAAAATGTAAACAGGTTGTTGAATATCTGAACATTGTCAGTAGCCTATGTATATAATAAAAATTGTTTCTTACATATGACAAAGTTTGTCTTCCTAGATTTGAATCACCCTCCTACTATCTCTTTACCATATTAATTATCAAAGTCATATTATAGGAAAGACCCACAGCTAAGGTAACAGTTAATGGTACTCTCCAAATTTCAATGTGAAACGCTGAGGAATCAGATAAGAAACCAAACAAAAAACTGAACAAAAACAACTGGGGCCAAATCTCATAATAGCAAAATTTCACACTTAAAATTTTCTCAGAGAAAAACTACATTAATCACAAAAAAAAAAATGCATTATGACCATGCCTGGTCAAGTTTTTTCCTGTATGTTACTTACTATCTTGGCAAACCAAATGTTGACAGTCTTCCATTTTTTTCCCATGTCAGAAAAGTGCACTGATCATGAGTTATGACAACAGTCCTCTTTTAGTTTGGTTAATCTTTGTCCTTCATATTTTGCCTACTTTTAGACTTTGTTCTTTATTAGTCTTTCATACCATTCAAATATTGTTTTTTAAAGTTTGTTATCTATTCCCTACTCATTGTTTGCATTGCCTCTACACCTGAAATAACCCAACTCCCACTTATTAAAAACTTAACTTTCATCCTAAATACTCTTTTTGTCTAACATGGGCTTTATGGCTCACTCACTGGATCATACCACTCATGAGCATGTGACCATATGTTTAATTTTTCTGGACCATAATTTGTTATAAAACTAAGGAATCTTTGCACATACCTAGCTAAAACATTCTGAAAATCTAATGTTATCATATGCAGAATTCACGTTAATACGTGCAAAATTGACAGATCATGCACTCGATAAATACTATACCTATAAAATCCCATTCTTGATAAAGTAGAAGACATAATTTTAAAAATTAAAGATTCTTTCAAAACATACATACCACCATTATAATTTAATATGCATTATAACATGTGATTACATATATTAAGCCAAAGAGAGCGAGGATATAAGTCCAAAAGGAACTGAGAAAACCTTATGTGGCATGAAACATCCTCTTCACAGACAGAGAGTGGCTGGGAGGCAGCAACTCAGGTCCCCTTGCATGTCCATATAGGTCTTACAAGTAGTTCTCAACAAAAAAAAAAAAAAAGAAAAGGAAGAAGAAAAACAGAATTGATATATGCCATATGCCATTTCCTGCAGATGAGTAGGAATTTTTTTTCTTCTCTCTTTCTAATTGTTAGAGGCAAATTATATAGAAAGAAGACCACAAGATGAAATAAACTGATTTATCCCTGGATCCCTGAACCACCAACTGGATTAAAGCTGTCCAGCAACCAGGAATGCACACACTGGATACTGTATAAGTGAGCACATAACTTCTATTATGAGTCCTCCACTAAAAGGAGGGGAATTTCTTTGCCACAACAGTAAATGATACCTTAATTAAAATTATTCGCCGGGCGTGGTGGCGCACGCTTGTAATCCCAGCATTCGGGAGGCTGAGACCGGAGGATCCGGGTTCGCGGCCAGCCTCAGCTACCTAGTGAGGCACTCCGCAACTTAGTGAGACTCGGTTTCAAAATAAAGAATAAAAAATAGGGCTGGGGGTATAGCTCTGAGGTAGAATGCCCCTGAGTTCAATCCCCAGTACCAC
>PVLC010027390.1:0-21919 GCA_004027655.1 Graphiurus murinus
GAGAAATATGCCCCTGGCAGAGAAAATGGGTTGTGTATGTGCATTCAGCCCTTGTGACTCTGCAGTCCTCTCAAGTCTCAAGTCTCCATTAAACCACCTAAATTGGTATATTAACTCTTATTTATGAGTGTTTAGTGTGCCTTTTATTTTCTATGCTGGTAGAACCTGTTCATTGGAAAGAGAAAAGACCTCTAATTCTACCATCAGAGAATATTACCCTGTAAGAACATTATCTGATCATGCTAAATCCTAGTATTTTAAACTGTTTCTACTGACAGATTGAGACAAGAAAAAATATTTCAGCAATAAAATTAATTTTACTTCTTAAGTAAAAATACAAGAACAAAAGATTTAATTATTTCCAAAGGGAAATAACCAACTATGGCTAGAAGAACCCAAAGCAAAAATGATAATCACAGTCACCAAGTCACTTCATCCATCTACTTTGATGTAGATTTTACAATTAATTTGTCATGGAGATTGCATCATAAAAGGGCTTTGCTCAAAGCTAGTCATTCTATGAATTTTATTGATTTGATTTTTTTTGCATGATTCCAGCGTGTATTTTGTTTGTACCTGCCTTAAATCCTATTTAGACTAAAAACATTGTAACTATGCTTATGACATAAACTCTTGGGGATCATTTCCATAAATAAAATAACCAAATGTGTTGAATTAACTAGGTTGCAGACTTAAAATTTTATATATACAATATATGACTCTACTTTCTTTCTTTAGGTAATTAGCTCCACTAGCAAATTATCATAGAGAGAAAACTTCTTACATTTATCTGCTAAAGAATAGATCACAGGAAGCCAGCCACAACAGAAGGCAGAAATGAAGCATCATACTGAAAATAGGAAGATTCAGTGAAACCCTACCATTCTAAATCTAGTATTACTTTAGGTATATATCCAGGTTCACATCTGTGAGATCTGTGTAGAACCTATAGAAATAAGAAATGGACTGGTATATAAGAGACATTGGAAGGTTGAGCTGAATTTGAGAGGAGTGGCTAGGAATTTAGAGACCTGGTGGGCTTTCCCAACACCACCTTAGTGATTCACCAAGATTCCAGAGATTCAATATATAATTGTTCTAATGGTTAAGATTGATTACTATAAAATCAAAATTAGGAATAGAAAAGGGAACATGGAGGAGAAGTCTGGAGAAAACAAGGTATAAGATTCCAATTGTCCTCTTTCTGAGGAGTTGCACAGGACAAACTTAATTCACCCACCACTGAAGTATGACAACACAGATGAAGTATTGTTCATCAAAGAAACAGTAGAAACTCAACATTCAAGTGTTTTATTGGAGACTAGTCACTCAGACACACTCTGACAACAAAACATTTTGATTCCCAGAAAAGAAAAAGGTATTCAGTGTGAACTACTCTGTACAGTCCACTCACAGTGAACTACTCTAATAACCAAAGAATACCAAGAATATGTCTCAAATCCAAGCACAAGGTGCCAGCCAAGGACTGACCTTGTAGACAGGCCTGTTTGGAGGGAGTAGTCTCAGTCCTGTTTTGATAAATTTTTTAAAAATTATTTTATCAGTGCATTGCAATTAGATATCATAGTGAGGTTCAATGTGATAAAAAAAATACATGCACACAGTTCTTGGTGTATTTCTCTCCACCCCCACCTGATATGCCTTCCTTCCCTCCTTCCTCTCTGCATATGTTAGTGTAGTTGGTTAGTAATACCTTCACACATTGACATAGTTTACTTGAACTGTTTCCTTCCTCATCCCTCCCTCTTCCTTTCCCTAAATTGTTTCCTCAACATCTTCTGTTAATAGTTTGGGATTTACCATGGGTCCTTTTCTTAGCTCAGTATAGAAACAAAGATCCAGAAAATCTGGATGTGCTGCTAAAGTAGGATTTATTGCAAAGCAACAAGAAAAAGCACCATATTGGAGAGAAGTGAGGTGGAGTGCTTCAAAGAGAGACACTGCTACCCCCTCCTCCCTGGACTATAGGTCTTATATTTAGGTCTTGTTCATTATCTTCACAAAGACATGCTTGTCTAGTCTGACACTACAGAACAGGATACCATAAATCAGAGTATAGCTTTGTCAGTAATTGAGTGAGGTGATACTTGGTGTTTCTCAATCCCCCTTTAAGTCCCAGTTTCTATAACCTTTTAGGTCCCAGAGTCTCCATTTACCTTATCTTTGTTGCTATGCAAACAGCCTGCCTGATGCAGCAGTACATCACAGTTCATGAATCACCTGCCTGTGACTGAGTCATTACCTCCTCTTTTGTTAATTTACATGCATCCATAGGCAAGGAGTAGGTCATCAAGATCAATCCAACCAGTTCCTGCTGCATGGGGATGGAGTGGAACCCCAGCCTTAGGGGTGTATGCAAGCAACATGTCACACAGAGGAATATCCCAGGTCTCCACAATTGTCCAAGGGACTCTGTTAGATATTCATATGTGGTTTTGTTTGGGGCACCATCTGGAGCTTGATGGCTTTAATCCTGTTGGAGACAATCTTGACCATTTGATTTAGTAAACATGGGCCAAATATGAAACCTTTAAAAAATAATTTTCAAATATAACCATCTTTATCACAGATGCAATAGTCTTTTTATAAGCATCATCCTCACAAACGTTCTGTGAGGTACTCAAACCTTCAGCAACTTGCTTTTAATCTTTTGATTTTACCCTAGTCTTTCCTTTCCCATTTGAGACAATCTTAGAATAAACTTTACTTCATAAAAATCATTTTTTATCCTTAAAATATTCTTTTATTTTTAATTTTTATCTTTCCTTACCCAAACTTCTCATACTCACGTATCATTTTATTTCTCTCTCATTCCTACATACTGGTTCATTTCTGCCTTAATTACTTTATTAATGTCACATTTTGAAATAATTTTATAAAGTTTTTAACAAAATAAGAAACAAATTAAAATCATCTATTCAATTTTACAGTGGCCTGGACTTTAAAGAGTTATAGCTTTGATTTTTAGATGTTTACATTTTAGCTAGGATTAACTGAAATAACAAACCTCCAAGCAACCTTGAATACTTGAATAACAAAATTATATTATTAAAAGCAGGACAGCAAAACAGGGAAAAAATAGCTTAGGATTTTTTTTTTTTTACATTTTGGGCATTTTCTGGAGGGATGAAATAATCCTGTAGACAAAATGGGTATAATTTTAAATAAGGCTAAAGGTCCTAAGGCTTGTACACAAGTTAGCTTGGTTTCCTGACATTATATCTCTTCCGTACAGCAGAGGAGGGTCTCTGGTGTGACTAAGAAGGAATGAAAAAATGAAGGTCATCCCAGAAGCAGGCTAAGTCTTGAGTAAAGAAGTATTCAAGGGGCTGTCCTGATATGCCCAAATAGTCACTTTATGAGAGAATCTTGGACCAGGGGAGAAAGGCAGTGTGGGCAATCTGGCACCTGTGTCCATGATGGAACAGACAGACTGAGATCCCATCTTTAGGGTTACCCAAGGCTCTTCAATTCTGGCCCAGGTGGTGAGAGCCTGGAGAGGTGGCCCTGGGACCCATCATTGGGGACTTGGGTCTGAGGATACCAGATCCCTCCAGATCTGGGGGGCACTTGGACTTCCAGTGGTCCCCCTACACCATAGGCAGGGGTTTGAGGGGTGTTTATGGTCTCCTTGCTAAGGACATGCATACTTGAAATGCCCTGGCTTCCCACATCTAAAGCAGACTTGAGCCTGGACTTCCACAAGATTGGTGCCCAGAAGCATAGCAGCCAGAATTTTCTTGTGGTCTTTCTCTTTCTTTTCTCCCCTTTCTGAGTCCTTGTTATAATATACTTAATTAGCAGCCTGCATTAGTCTTATCCAAAATGTTTTTTTCAGGATCTAACAAACCCGTTCTTAGAATTTCCTCCTTACATCAGGTGCAGAAATTTACCCCTAAGGATGGCCTCCCCTGCTATTGATTCTGGGATCAGATTAGTGAATTAACCATGGCTTCCTTAAGTCTTCCCAGGAAGATCATTGGGAGTTCATTTGGGCCTTGATGTATGCCTGCCAACTGCCCATAATTGAGGGGTTTAACTTTAGCCTTTTTCAGTCCTTCTAGTATACAATATAAATAATAATTATAATAATTATTGCCCACCTCCTGGGCTCTCTGATAAACTTGCTCTCCCTCCAAGGATGTTAGGGTTTGGTCTAGGAATAGCTGTATTTCTCTCCAAGTGTCTTCATATAAGGAAGTCAATATCTCAAAGGCCTGTACATATTGGTCAGGGTTGGTCATGAAACTACCTAGGAATTTCCTGATAAGCTCTGCCTGAGAATGGTTTGGGGGGTAATATGAGGAACATGGTCTCCTCTTCCTACTGCAGCACCCATTCCCATGGGTGTCAGGAGAGGCTCCTTAGATGTCATGGTTCTTAGTGTTGTCATCTTGTTTTGCTGGGATCAATAGATGAGATCCCATCTATGAAGGCTCCTTGCCAGTGCTTGTTGGAGATATATATATATATATATATGTATGTATATCATATATCATATATATATATGATACCTGGGATGGATATATATATATATATATATCCATCCCAGGTATCATTGGTGTCTCAAATTACCCAAACACTGTATTTCCACAAATACTCATGACAGTCATGGATGAATGGTGGCTATTAGAGCCAGGATTTTGAGCTGGAAGCTGTCCTCCCTGTTGCAATCCATCCTTCTTTTCTTTCTCAGGATTACTCTCATTTTTGTTTGGAAGGGCAAAAGAAAAGACCCAGAGTTCCTAACCAGGTGATGGCAGCCATCCAGGAATGATCTTTTCCCAGTTCATGTTCTAATAGAGCTTTTAAGAGAGTATTCCATTCTAGATGGGGGTAAAATGGACAGGCATTCATTGGGGAGCCTCCCAAGATCAGAATGGGTCTCCCTGGAGCCTCAATATAAGCTGTGGCACCTATTTAGTCCTGCTTGCATGGCAATAGGCAGCGAGGCTATTATCCCATAGGGTGTGAGGCTCTGGGTAGCTTACTGGCCACTACTGAGCCTAAGCAAGCTTGGGAGATGTCCAGAGTCCCTTCTGTCTGTCCTACACTAGTTACAAAGGAAATCTTCCTCCCCTGGAAGGTCAGTCATAGCTACAACAGGGCCAGAGGGCCTCCATAGTCATGGAGAGCCTCGCTGTACCAAATTTCTAGTCATCTGTGAGGTTTTGATCTTGCTTGTGGGGAGTCACTGACCTTGCAAGATACAGTAGTGTCAGACTATTCTATAGAAAATCCCTCATTGAGCCCTACATATAGGCGCCAAAACTATTGTGGTTTGGGATTTACCGTGGGTCTTTTTCTTAGCTCAGTATAGAAACAAAGAGCCAGAAAACCTGAATGTGTTGCTATAGTAGGATTTATTGCAAAGCGACAGGAAAAAGCACCACACTGGAGAGAAGTGAAATGGAGTGCTTCAAAGAGAGACACTGCTGTCTCCCCTGGACCATGGGTCTTATATTTAGGTCTTGCTTCCTTATCTTCACAAAGACAGGCTGGTCTAGTCTGACATCATAAAACAGGATATCATAAATCAGGGTATAGCTTCATCAGGAACTGGGTGAGGGGATACATGGTGTTTCTCCATCCCCCTTTAAGTTCTAGTTCCTATAAGTCTTTAAGTCTGAGTGTCTCCATTTATCTTCTCCCTGTTGCTATGCCAACAGCCTGCCTGCCTCAGCAGTACATGGCAGTGTATGAATCCTCTGCCTGTGACTGGGTCATCTTCCAGTACTCTACATATCTCTCTCTACGTCATTTAAAGTCCCTTATGCTTTCTGTTTTCTTTGTAGCTTCCACATATGAGAAAAAATATACAACCCATGACCTTATAAGACTAGCTGAGTTCTTTTCTGCACATAGGTAAGATAAGGCAACTAAATTTTATTTAATGCTTCTGTGTTATAATCTTTGGTGGGCATTTTTATATGTAGCCAATTACATTTTCTCAAAATATCTCTGAGTTATAAGAGGAAGTGAGTTGGAGCCGAGGGGTGAGAAGACAAAGTAAGATACCTTTGTGTCAGCCTTTAAGATTGCCTTAAGACTATTATATGTACAATGGTAATAACAAAAGGTGAGAATTGTTATTAGTTTCTACTTGTAGTTTCCAGGACTCTGGAGATTTGTTTTCTCCAGTAGACTGCCTTGGAGCATGTCAACTTTTCCCTGAGAAGTAAACATTGATTTCAGTATTATCTCCATTCATTAAAGAGGGTACCCACAGTTTAGGTAGGTATCTACCTTTCTGTGTTCTTTCTTTGGTATAGATCTTCTCACAGAGCATGTCAACATAGAGGGAGCCTAGAATATTAGGGGTCTCTAGAGAAACAGAACCAATTAGTGGCATATGTGTATAAAATTATGCATACACATAATTGGTTCATATGATTATACAGGCCAACAAGTTCCACAGTGTGCAGAGTGAGTTGGCAAGCTGGAGACCCAGGAGAGCTGATGATGTTGTTCCAGTCCACAGGCTGGAAGGCTTGACACCCAGCAAAAGCTGATGTTTAAGTTCAATTCTGAAGGCTGGAAAAAGCCAAAGTCACAGCTCAAAGACAGTCAAGCAGGAGGAATTTTCTCTTACTTAGAATTCTTTTACTCAAACCATCAGTTAATGGGGAAGGCTCACTCACATTAGGAAGGACAAACTACTTTACTTAGTCTACAAATTTAAAATGTTAATCTCATCCTCAAACACCCTAACAGAAATACCTGACACAATTACTAAAAATCTGGGTACTACATGGCCGTCTCTAGTGGACACATAAAATTAACATTTGTAGGTAGTTACATAGTTCTTCATGGAACGAGTATATTTGACAAATGGCTGAGAAATGTAAGCACATATTAATGTATTTCATCTCATAAGTTTTCTCCCTAACAGCAATAATCTATCCATGATATAGGAAGATGAAGCAGAGATCAATCATTTTTCCATCCCAGCTCCCCTAGCTTCCTTCTAATAGACATATTTTCATCATCTTTTCTTCCCAGAAAGCTTCTTTTGGGAAACTTTTTCTTCCCATCTTTTTAAAAATGTATTTTTATGATGCATTGTAATCATACTTCATAATGAAATTCAGAGTAATAGAGACATACATGTACACAGCACTTGGTGAGCTCCCTTCTCCTTACTTTGCCTTGCTCCCTTCCTCATACATGATATTTAGATTGGCATTGATAATTTTGTATATGTACATTGTGTCAACTGAAGTGTTTCTTTCATCAGATATTCCTTCCCCTTCTGCCTCCTTCCTCTAGATCCTCCATCTATCACTCTACTGTTTTTTTTTTTACTCCTTTGTGTAGAGTCCCTTTTGTATTCAGTTTTTTCCTTAGTTTCCATATATAAGAGAAAACATATGATCATTCACTTTTTGTGACTGGCTGATATTATTTTGCATAATATTATGTAGTTCTATTCATTTTCCTGCAAATGACATCATTTTGTTCTTTATGTCTGAGTATAATTCCATTGTGTTTATATTTCATAATTTTATAATCTATTCATCTGTTGATGGACCTCTGGGTTGGTTCTAAAATTTGGCTATTGTGAATTGTGCTGCTGTAGACATAGATATGCATATATCACAATAGTATTCTGATTTCAATCCTTTTGGAAAAATGTCCAGGAGTGGCACAACTAGATCATATATTGTTCCATTCCCAGTCTTCTATGGAACCTCCACACCATACTTTTGGATAGGGAGAATAAATATCATCAAAATGGCCATTCCACCAAAAGTTTTCTCCATATTCAATGTAATCCTTATAAAAATATCAATGTTATTTTTCCCAGAGCTATAAAAATCAGTCCTAAAATTCATATGACAAAAACAAAAGACCCATAATAGCCCAAACAGTTCTCAGCAACAAGAACCATGCAGGAGGCCTCATGATACTTGACTTCAAACTATACTACAGAGCTACAGTAATAAAAACAGGATGGTGTTGACACAAAAGCAGACACATAGATCAGTAGACCAAAATAGAAGATTCAGAAACAAACCCGCACATTTACAACCAATTAATTTTTGACAAAGGTACCAAAAACATACACTGGAGAAAAGGTAGCCTTTTCAGCAAATGGTGCTAAGAAAACTGGTTATTAATTTGTAGGAAAAAATGGAAATAAACCTTAACTTTTCACCCTGGATCAAAGACCTGGAAATTATACCTGATACTTTGCAATTACTAGAAGAGGGCATAGGACCAACACGCAGATACAGAGGCATTGGTAGAATCTTCCCATCTTTTCCAGCTTTTAGGAGGCGCTGACAATTAGAGTACATTACTTCCTTGGCACAGTTTTGAGCTTGTGCATAAGCTAAGACAAACAGCATCCATTTCTGTCCCCAACACTATCTGGAAATGGAATGGGTTAGAAAGAGCCATATCCTTTCTGAAGGGGTGGGGCGATAAGGGTGTGAAGTTAGGAGCTGCTTTTACAAGGAGGGTCAAAGGAAGGCAACTGGTAGATAAAAATAGAGGCAAGAAATAGCATGACATTCCTAGTCTCAACTCTGCCCCGGCCCCTTTCCATATTTATTTTATTGAGCTGGTATAGGCTGAGATATTTCCACTGCAACCCACAATGACCCTGACCACTGGAAAGGAATGTTATACCTAAAAGGAATTTTTGAAGAGAAGGAAACGAAACTTGAGACTTAAGTTCTCTGAATGAGGTAATAAAAAAGGTTCTTCTCAAAATATATATTCACATAAGGCCAAATTTTACATGATAATAAAGATTGCATAATAATGCTTCTTTTATAAATGCAAGTCCTTTACAGGACTAAAAGAATAAAGATAAGCCAGAAAAACACAGGGACAGTGTTTTAGATGAGACAATTTGTCTCATCTAAACTATCTCAGGGAAACAAAATTATCTCAGGACAAATATCCCTTTGTCTGGAAGACTAAAGAAGAATCTTGAAGCATCCCTCAACTAGTCCTCCTGATGTTGAAGAGAGAATCAGGTGGAGCTTGTCTCAGGCCAGATTTAAAAAGAATTACTTTTTGTGATGCACATTAACTGTACAGAATGGCGGGTTTCATTATGGCATATTTATGCATAGTCATACCATAATGTGATCACTTGCACTCCCCAGTATCTCTCCTTGCTCTCATCTCCTTCCTCCCTTGGTTCACTTCTTCTACCTTACTGGTTTCTCTTCTATTTTCATGAAATCCCTTTTTCCCCATTTATTCTATCTTCCACATATGCCACATATGAGAGAAAACATACGACACTTGTCTTTCTCAATCTGCTTATTTCACTTAACACAATGCTCTCCAGTTCCATCCATTTTCCTATAAATTACATATTTGTGTTTTTCCAGACTGGCTTTTATCTTGAGGTGGGAATGAGGCCCAGACTTCTTGTGAAAAGTCTATATCCTTGACAGGAGTTTCTAAGCATGTGCCTTAAGACATATGAACCTTTCTAAAACTAGATACATGTTTATCTTACTTTTTTCTGTTACTCTTACAATCTCTTTTTAGTATTTATCTCTGTAATGAAAATAGAATTAGTCTATTGCTTGTTGTAGAAATCTAAATACTAGGAGGCAAGAAATTTTAAGAACACAGTTGTAGCCGGGCGTGGTGGCGCACATTTGTAATCCCAGCATTCGGGAGGCTGAGACTGGAGAATCCGGGTTCGCAGCCAGCCTCAGCTACCTAGTGAGGCAATCCGCAACTTAGTGAGACTTGGTTTCAAAATAAAGAATAAAAAATAGGGCTGGGGGTAGAGCTCGGAGGTAGAATGCCCCTGAGATCAATCCCCAGTACCACAAAAAAAAAAAAAAAAAAAAAAAAAAGAACACAGTTGTATAGAAGAAAGTATGATAAATACTTTTAGAAATATTTAAAAATATGATTTTATGTATTTTCTCTATATAATCTGAAAGAGTATTTTATATAACTATCTCTTCTAAGAAATATTAAGAAATTACACTGCTTTCAGGTCTATAAATATGGAATCTATGATAATGTAGATTTACCTTGTAGAAATACATTCAAATAAAGATTTACAAATAACGTTTGTGCCGAAGGGAGTATTTATTTTTTGCTTACAAACAGATCTGATAATTGTAAGTAGTGAAAGACCCTTAGGTAGACATCAATATTTTATTGAAATAAATACTGGTAGATTTAATTCCTCTTCGAAACTGACAATCATATGACATTAAGTATTCAAACATTAAGTATAAACCTGATTTTTCAGAAGTTATGGTAAAAACTTACCTTTCTTTTTTTTAATTGGTACATTATAATCATACGTCTTAATGAGGTACAAGATGGCAGAGGCATACATGTACACATTACTCATTTAGCCCTTCTCCACTTGGGAAAAAAATTAATTTCATATATTTTTGTCATGAGTCATGTAGTTCCTGCCTCGTCAATACACATTTTGTCATTTGAATAGTAAAGCTAAAATGTTACCTCACATATAATAGAATGATCTGGGTAGCTTTTCATTCACAAACTCAGATTTTTAGGTGGTTATGTTGAATTCTAAAACTGCTCTCAGGAAATAAATTTTATTATAATTAGTTCATTTGGCTTTTGCTTTTATTTTGTCGTATGTTAGTTGTTTGTTTTTCTCAATCTCTCAACCCAAATTACTCTCCTTTCTGTTTGTTACCATTGTCTTTGGGCACAATGAACCATAATCTGCCAATCTGTATCTGATTTATAAATAATTCACAGAAACATATGTGTACTGAACTGCAGGCATAATACAAAGAGATTGTGTGCTATAAGGTTTCACTTCCAAACTCCTTTGCCTTGCATATCACCCTGGATGCCACTCTGTGGTTGTACCTTTTCCTAAGTAACTTGGAGAATTGCTTTTGTTTTCTTCCATGCTCAGAAAAGCAATTTCCCCTCTAATGCGCTATTGCAAAGTAGCTGGAGCCGGTTGCTGTGGGATGTTTGTGTGTTTGCATGGTGCATATTTTTCCCTTGACTACTGCTGTCATATCGACTCACTTTGATAGTCAAAATAAGTCTTTTAAAATGTTTCTCTATGCACTCCACACTAATCTAAACCTAAAACAATCAGGATGACTTGTTTGCTTCCTTTTAGTACCAGCAACATCAAGATCTTGGTAACACTTCCAGCTTAGAGAATGATTACCACTGAGGAAGATATGAGAGCCTGATAGAAGGAAGCTTGGCTTTCATAAAAGAAATTGTCTCTGGAGGGTTTAGAGTGGCTCAGAAAGAGCTTGCCGGGGGAATCAGGAAGATGCTATCAATGGCACAGGCTTGTGGTGCCATTTCACAAAGAGCTTCTTTTTCTTTTTTTCCACTTTCTCCACCCCCGCCAATGTTGGCAGAAATTCACACAAAGTTATAGAATGAAGGTGAACAGGACAAAATTAGTAGATTCCTGTGAGTCATGACAGTTTCAAACACAACCCCTAGCTGTTCTTCATGTTAAATTATAGTGTGGGGTATTTTAGCCTGTATCAGGATGATTAACCACCGGGCAGGCTCACCTCCAAAGGTGGTACTTTATGTCATTGTGTAACATAAATTGAGAGAGAAATAGAGACAGAGTAGGGGGCCAAAGACTTGAATTTATACCATTTTCATCTCATTATCTTAATGTATGGTATAGACTTGAGACTAACTTCAAGTCTTCCTATTAACAAAAAAGATTCATAATGAAGCTTTGACTGCACAAAGCCAGTGCTCAACTGGTCCAAGAGACCTTTCTTAAAGACCTGATATTAACTATGGAAGTCCTGACATGATGTTTAAGACAACAAAAAAGAAGTGTCTTTCTAGAATGAAGCGCCAAAGTGATCTTAGATTCAATGAAGTTTAAGAAGGAGGAAGAAACTGAACTTTGAATTACCTTCACTATTTGACACAGAGCTGCATTTAGACAGGAGGGAGTAATTTTTGCTTTAGTGGTCTTAGAGCAGAGCAGGATGGTTTTGCAACAGCAATCGCTAACAATTATTGAGCTCTTACTGAGTGCCAGATGCTATGTTAATTGTTTATACTAATACGTAATAGACTTTCATTCACTCTATGAGTTAAACATGTACTTATTGTGTCTGTTTTATAGATGGAGAAACTGAAGCTTAGAGAGATTAATTTCTTTGCCTAAGGCTACTTTGTCAGTCAGTGGTGGCTCTGTGTATGTTTTTTTTTTTTTTTTCTTCTCTTTCTGGGGGGAAAAAAAAAAAGAGCAAGAGCGAGCCTGACCTTGGAAATGTGAAAACACTGATATAAGTGGGAAGTGGAATTCCATGGTTCATCTCGCTGCATTTAGCATCCTAACCAAAGTGGCGCCTGGTTTTCTGTGGCAAGCCCAGCCAGTATCGAATATCATTTTTGCTTGGCTGCAGATTAGAAATATGAATGCATTTGTTTCTGTTTGCACCCTTTTCCAGCTGAAAACCTTTCTTGTTAGCTGTCGACAATGTCACTTCCACATTTTCATGTGATGGGTTTCTACTGCTGCTTATTTTGAAACAGAGGTGATAATTAATCTTCCCACATTCAAGCATCGCAAACATATTTCAATTTCAAATGAGATAAGACCAAGCTGAAACGCCCACACTTATATTTTAGATAGCTTTGTACTGTGCATTGTAACTGGCCTAAAATTTCTCTGAGGCAGTCCATTATCAGTGATGAGTGTCGAAGTATTATTTCTAGCGGGCAGTCTCAGCAGAATAAGGAGCTGACATAGTAGCAAGTTCTCTGAGATAGGAAGTTGAGGAAGAAAGGAAATGGGAATCAGGTTCATGTTAGTTGTTTTGCTGACCCATACACTTCCCTGCTTTGCCATGTGTTTTTCAATAGCAGTATAATTTTTAGACTTACCTGAAGCACAAGGAAAACACATCTCTTCCTGTATTTTCTGTCACTGATTTTGAAGTTTGGGTCTGGTCAGAGTATATTAGAATCAGAACTATGAACACCACGTAGGTTATGCATCTATGTTTATATGTATGTGTTAGGATACTGATTTCTGGACTATGATTTTACTAAACATTTTTTTTACAGGTGATGTAGTTTCACTCATTAGGATAGTTTCGTATTAACCCAGAGCAGTAGATAATAAGAAATATTTAAGGGAGTTGTATTCTCAAGTATTTTTTATGCTATAAAAATTAGGTTTTCCATAGAGTTTCTTTTAAAAAATTATAAATTCCACTTAAAACTCTAAGGAGTGTTAATATTATTATAAGTGCTCTTAAATAAACCAGGCCAGGGATTTTGAAAAGCATAACACAAAATTGTTCACAGATACACATTATAAATACTTACATTTCACAAAGCAACCATGAAAAATCCATCCCTCTTTTCCTTACTTCTTTTTGTTTCCTAATCTCTATGTTCCTCCTGGCTGGAAGTGACTTCCCAAATAACTGCTACTACTCACAAGTGATATTATAGAGATTGGTTGGTGATGGTTGCACCTTTATATACCTGTACTAGGAAGCATACCATTTTTCAACTCTGAATATTGTTGTTGCTAGAAATCCTTGAGATTTTCTTGTAAATATTGTAAATGCATTTTTTACATTTTGTAGTTATATACTCATACATAGACTTATGAATATTTATTTGTAAAAATAGAGATGTTCATTTGCTTTAGCAGACATAACTGAATGAAATAAAATAGAAAGATAGAGCAAAGGAAAAGAGGAAAAATAGCAAAATAAAAGTGCCATACTGCCTTCACTTACTTGTCCTATCACCCAGTATTTCATCTGCTATGTGGTGCTTTATTTTTAATCATATTTAGTATAAAATATACCAATAATTATTTTATTTATGTGTTATTAGGTTTTCAACTTTAAAAAAGAAATTGAAGCAATTTAGAAAACTTAAGTTCTGTTTGTGAGAATTTCTTTTTTTGAAGTATTGAAGTATGCACTGCTAGATTGTATAATAAGAGAGCAATGTGATAAGAGAGCAAATATGAAAAGAATTGATTTGGAGGAAGATGAATAGTGAAACTTGGGGCATGGTCATTTGAGATACTAGATTTTGATACTGGAAGGCCTTCTCAACATAAGTTAGAAAATTTGAAGTTAAATTTCAGGAGAGAATTGAAAACTTGAGATGTTAGTATAAATGTCTTCAATCTATAAGAGGTGACCTTTAATGACCAGGAATGGTGCTAATGTGTATGGTGCAGGGCTTGTATGCCAAGCATTGTCCTGAACTCTTCATGAACTAACCAGTTCAATCCACATAGCTACCCTGGAGGGTAGATTTTAATATAGTGCCTATTTTGAAGATAAGGGAAGAAAAAACAAAAGGTTAAGTAATTTCCATAAAATTATTCAGGTATAAAGTATAAAAAGGAATAAGGATTTCAGGTAAAAAAGGAATAAAGGAGGGTTCTAAACCCAGGCAATCTATTTGCAGAGCTCAAATTTATAAAATGAGTGAACACAAAAATGCATTAAAAACAAAGAAATACTGAATGAACACATAAGTGCATTAAAAACTCAAATGAGTGAATCAGATTCATGTTAGATCCCAACTTATTCACTGATTTGGGGGCATTTTTCACTATAAGATAAAGGAGATATTCAAGATAAGTTTAAACCTCTGTATTAGTCAGCATTTTTACAGTTATAAATCTAAAGACTTGGCCACACAACTTAGAGTATGGAAGATTTGTTCTCCTACATTTTCAGGTTCAGTCCCTATGATGCTGGGGACCAGGGATCTCAGGCATAGCAGCAGGAAGCAGAGAAAGAGAAACACATGGGCTGTATTCCTCACATCATGGATGCCTGAAGCAAGAAAGAAAGCAAGAAGAGGAAGAACCATATGTATCTCTAAGGCTGCACCCCCAGGGACCTATCTTCTCCAGTCACACCCTACCATCACAGACCACCACCCAGATAAATCCATGACAATGGGTTTATTCACTGCTGGTACTACAACCCTTATGACTCAATTACATCATCTCTAAACACTAGGTTATGAGCTCTTCAAGGGACCATTCGATAACTAACTATAAGCCTCTCCAATCAATTTAGTTATTGTTCTAAAATCTCCACTCAGCCTGCCAGTCTATTTCATTTTAGGAATGAAAATTTGTATCTATCTCAGTAAAATCTGAGAATCTTAAGGGTAAGACAAGTCATCAAGATGTCTGGACATGTCTTGCACCCCATCCTTGGCTGAATTCACTGCGAACTATTCCACACAACAGGTAAGTCAGTCTCCAGCCACAGTTTACTTTCTTCCAGTACAGTTTAGTACATCTCAATTCTTTAAAGATTGGAGTTGTGATTCCTTATCAGAGACTATTCATCATTTGTTCACAGTCTTATTTCTACAATTTTATTTTATTTTTTTGCGGTACTGGGGATTGAACTCAGGGGCATTCTACCTCCGAGCTACACTCCCAACCCTATTTTTTTTTTTTTTTATTCTTTATTTTGAAACCGAGTCTCACTAAGTTGCAGAGTGCCTCACTAGGTAGCTGAGGCTGGCCGTGAACCCGGATCCTCCGGTCTCAGCCTCCCAAATGCTGGGATTACAAGCGTGTGCCACCACGCCCGGCTCTACAACTTTATTTTTGAAGTAGAATTTTTATTGTCAGATGACAAATCCACCAATTGAAAATACCTAGGTGCTTTTAAGCTCCAAAGTTCCACAACCTGAGTTAAAAACTCCATAGGTAGGTAGATTAAATAGGAGCCTATTTTTAGGGACATATCTACTGGGTGCTTAGGAAGTCACCTTTTAGTTTCCAGATTTTATAAGTTATCCTATCATGCATGGCTTCCAGAGTTTCTTAAATATATGATCAGAAGAAACTGAGTTTAATTTCCACTCCTTTTTTTGGACATTCTCTGGAAACCCCTTCTCTCACTCTGCTTATGAGATTGAATTTGAAACAGTGGAATTTGCGTCAGGGAAGGAACAAAAGGAGAGGAAGGTAATATGGGTACTCTTTGCTAAAAATGACATATAATGTGTCCATAGTTACTTTCTGCATGTGAGAGCAAAGAAGATATCTCCAAGTGCCTCTATGTTCCCTGTGAAAAGCAGAAAGAAGTGGATTGTTGTGAAGGTCTTCTGGATATGGAAAAAGATAATACTCCCCTCTCAATCCACTGGCATAATGTGGTTTCTGCAGGCCATTCTAAAAACAATTCATTGGTTACTTAAAGTATGAAATAGAAAAGTGTGTACTGGGGATTAAATCAATTAGAGACTCTTCAGCAAATTAAAAATATTCATCCCAAAGAATGATTTTGAATAAATTAAATGACTCAAATTCAAAAGCAAGATCTAAAACAAATGGAAGGATTAATGACATTCTGGGTGAGGACCTCCCAGAACTATGTTTCTTACACCAATTTTATTTTTGTTATTAAAACTATGAAGACCAAGAGAACTATACTGTAATTATCTCCCTAATTAGATAGAAAATTATTCCATAGAAGAGACTGTTTCTTTTTCACACTGAAAGGCTTGATGCACAATATGAATGCTTTTCACTAAGCTTTCCATATTGGCAGTAAAGAATGTAAAGCTGGGCTTGTCTGAACTTATCCCTCATGAGCAGCCAGTTTTAGAGGAACACCTAGCTTTTGCCTGTGATATTAAGAGCATCACCATAGTCAGCATATCTCACCCTAAGACTCCAGAAATTGATGAAATTTGTCTACTTATCAGTCTCTTTGTGAAAAAAGATTAGGGAGATACAGCAAAGGAGAGAAAGAAAGAAAACAACAGGCAACTCAATGTTTAACCTCCATTCTCATAAGTATATTGGAGGAAATGACTATGTCTGTTTGTAAAAGTAATAAAAAACCAATCTGATTCACTATCTTAACCTTTCCCACTTAAATAGAATGTTTCTCTCCATATTTGTGCTCATCTTCAGCCAGAGAAACCTGAATGTCAGAATACAACACAATATCTTACATTAAAATTTCATTGCTTACCTACAATATATCTTCACAGTGAAGATACATTGTAAGTGAAGAGGTGCTTTGTTATTACTATATACTCCTTAGAAACAATATTCTGGTGATAAAATACCTCATTTGGAAATTTCTCTGCTTGTCTATAAAATTGGAAAATGAAAAATGGGATGTGAATGGAAGTTATTGGGGAAACAGAGAAAGAACATTAGGCAACTAGAAGGGAGAAGTTAAAATCAACAAATGGAGGGAGGTAGGCATGGTGGTGCACACCTGCGATCTCAGTACTTGGGAGGCTTAGACAAGAGGTTTACAGGTTCAAGACTAGCTCCAGAAATTTAGCAAGATCCTCATCAACCTAGCAAGACCCTGTTTCAAAAACAAGAAAATTAAAACTTTCGGGGGTGTATCTCAGAGCTAGAATAACCCTGGGTTCAAGCCCCAGTGTAAAAAAAAAAATAGTGGAGGGATATAAATAATTTATACTTTCAAAACAACTGCATCCTTGATTTTCATGAGAATCATGTTTGAACTCTATTTTAACTAGTAAATGTATGTATGTGTGTGTGTGTGTGTATAGATATATATATATATATATATATATATATATATATATATATATATATATATATATATATTTTTTTTTTTTTTTGCCTTAGAGCCAGAGCACCTAGAAACTAAGGATATTCTCCTTCACACACAGTTACCCATGTGTTATCACTTGTCCCAATAAAGTCCTTAGGGTAGTACCTGTCAGCTTCTAAAATTCACAGCCCTTCTCTAGAGAACACACAAAAACATAAATTACATTTTTTATACTCTTAAATGATTAGAAGCAAAAATTTTGATTCATTTCTATATGCCTGTGGATTTATGTTCCCTAAAATTTTCTGAGTAGATACAGAGTATTGCTATATGTATAAAGAAGAATAATGACATCTTTATTGAGCTTACATGAATTACTAAAATTAAAGCTGGAAAAAAGGCAGCATCTCTCTCTCTTTTTTTTTTTTTTTTTTTTTTTTTGTGGTACTGGGGATTGAACTCAGGGGCATTCTACCTCTGAGCTACACCCCCAGCCCTATTTTTTTATTCTTTATTTTGAAACCGGGTCTCACTAAGTTGCGGAATGCCTCACTAAGTAGCTGAGGCTGGCCGCGAACCGGGATCCTCCGGTCTCGGCCTCCCGAATGCTGGGATTACAAGCGTGCGCCACCACGCCCGGCTCTCTCTTTTTTTTTTTTTTCTGGAGCTTTTCAACAATCAGTTTTGTATCAGTTCTGAAACTTTTTCAAAATTTTATAGTAGAGACAAGAAAATATACTTGTAAGATGGAAATGGGTCTCAGAGTTTCCTTACTTTAATTTGATATCAGCTTATATATTATTTTTTACTAGATTTATAAAAATCATTCTGAAACTCTTAATTTATAGTATTTGTTTACAAATACATAGGAAAACAATAAACGTAGCAAACACCATCTGGCTGTATTTTCCCTGAAGGGTTTTGCATATTTTCAGCAAGAAACAAGTCTAAATATCTTGTAATTTTCACCAAAATGTTTCATAATTTCACAGCAGCCCTGCTAATGAAGTACAGTATGAGCCCTTATAATAAGCCGAAATGATTCCAAATAGCAGGCAGTGCCTTCTAATATTGTGAAAACATAGTGGGAACTGGTAGGGAGCAGGAGTTGTTTCCTGCTTTGGGCAGAGAAGAAAGCTGAAAGGAAATTTCATTTTGAAAGGAGAGTGAGAAAGGTTGATATGTGTATCCACCTTAGACGAAGTTCAAATAATTCAGAAACTTGGAGAAATGAGTCTGAGAAAACTCTTAATATTAGCTGTGAGTGCTGAGATCTAGCAACAATTTCAGAGATAGATACCAGATCATTTCCTCATATGTGGTGTATGAACACTGATGTAGAAAATCAACATTTAGATACCTGAAGAAAAGAATACTGAAGATTGCAAAATTGGATCTGAAATTAATTTCCTGGTTTGCCACAGTCATAAATCCAAGCTTTCAACGCAGAACAGAGATAGGACTGCATATGAAGGCTTATTAAGGCTAGACTCATGCCATTAATATTAACTTAAAGTTCCTCTGACCAAGTAGAAACACCAGCACAGGAGAAATAATAGTTACAGCAGTTAGTGGCTCTCATTTATTGACCTACTAGTGCCTAACACTGAGCTAGTCTCCTTCTTAGTGTCTAATTTTCCATCTCTCCTTCAGGGTATTACTGTACTCACTTTGCAGCAAGATTTCAGGTTCAGAGAATGTGATGTATTTGCTCAATCACGTAGAGTTTCTTTGTGACATACTTAAAGAACTGTCTGACATATGGCATGCTCATCATATACCCTTGCCTTTATGATCACCCAACCAAATAAATGGACATTTGGTATTAATTACTGAGTGTGGAACAGAATGTTTATAGTGAGATGAGTGAGGAGAATATTTTAGATGGCATTGGTTACCAATTAACCCAATTTAATAATTAGGTATTTCTCTTAGTCTCTTAGTATTTACTAAAAAAATAAGTTAATGTACTACAATGTTGTATCTGGGTATCTTGTTTTCTAGCACAAAGTAAAGATTAATGTAGGGACATTGTAATACAGTTTACATGAAACACACAGGTTGCTGGTGTGGCACTGAATATGACCATGAGTGTTTCAAGCATTCATTAACTGAATATCCCACTGAAATCCTTCCAAGAATGAAGATCTATCTATCTATCTATCTATCTATCTATCTATCTATCTATCTATCATCTATCTATCTTCTATCTATATCTATCTATCCATCCACCCATCCATTATCTATCTTCTATCCACCTACTTCCCTATAATCTAGCTATCATCTCCATTCATCCAACACTTTCTATCTTTCTATTTAGTATGGGCTTTCACTTTCGGAGTCTCCAAGTCATTCATTATGTCCTTTTTAGCAGTGGGTTAAAATTGCCTTTAACAATAACCAGATAGAGCAACAATTATGAAACAATATGTAAAAGACAGAAATTTCATCCAAAGCCATCTAATTAAATGTATTGAAAACACTTTTGACTATGTACCAATCCCGGAAATGATATAAAATATATATAAAACATTATCTGTAATGTGAGACATATAAAATAAGAAACACTAGAATATGAAAATTATTTATTTTCTTAACCCAATGGGATCATTTGTTATCCCTGGAAGGTATTCATACTCTACTTTGGACATTAGACTTCTATTTGCTTTGTAATTATGGATAGACACTAACACTTTTTAATAACCAGTATATGTCAAGTAACTTCGTATACTTTGTCATTAAAAATTCAACAAATTTATTGTCAAATCTTCCCGCCACAAAGTCACATTAAAGAAAAATTTCCTAAACACCTCATTATTGCATTCTAGGTTCTCACAGGTAGTGGGGTTGGGGTGACAATTATTGTCCAAACTGGTTAAAGGAAGACATTATAGTTGAAATTGCAAAGACAATTAGCATGAGATGCTTGAATTTGGAGCAGTATATGAGGAAGAATAAAGTAACAAGAGTAAGACATTTGGAATGTATATATCAGTATATGCGATGAAATCATGAAAATGGAAGCACTTAAAGTAATCAGAGCATCTAAATTTATCTTTAAAAAGAATAAACATCTGTGCAGAATGTGTCACTCCTATATTGGTTGGATGATTAGTAATTAATAACAAATCAAACAATCTCAGAAAACATATCGCTGTCATCTTCAAGGAATTCTTGATCATCTCTACATGTGGAAGTGTGCTGTTTACAGAGCTAGAAAAAATTAATAGCAGTTTCAAACATGGTCACTGATACTCTGTAAATATTGTTGTTTAATAAAAGTAAAAATTCCAAGTGATTACGATTTTGTAACATGTTTAAAACTTTACTTTGGGTTTGAAATGCAAAGCAATTCTCAGAGCTAAATGACTGACTTTTTTTTTTTTCAGTACTGGGGATGGAACCCAGGGACATTCTACCTCCAAGCTACATCCCCAGCCCTATTTTTTATTCTTTATTTTGAAACAGTGTCTCACTAAGTTGTAGAGGTCCTCAGTAAGTAGCTGAGGCTGGCCTCGAACCTAGATCCTCCTGTCTCAGCCTCCCAAGTACTGGGATTACAAGAGTGTGCCACCACGCCTGGCTCAATGACTCACTTTTTTAATGGGGAAAAATTGGTATATAGTGTGTGCCTGAGTCTGATGGAAACATTGCTTTTACTACTCTACAAAATCATCGCAAACTCTAAATAAAAGATTAAGTATGCGCCAGCTGCAGACTGAAGTGATGTAAGAATCAGAAGCCCAAACAAAAGGAAAATTGGCTTGAAATGCAGATATAAAACCATCCCAGCCATAAATAAAAAAGACAGTAAGCAGCAAGAGGCAGAGAGTTCAATTGTAATTATGCTAACGAAAATTAGATCTCTTCCAATCTTTTACTAATGCACACTTTACTTCCCACATTCTTGAACCTTGTTTGTTAGTAGTGATGTTGGTAAAAATAATATTATTATATTTAAGCAGTGAAATTCAATGAAAAACGACATCTGAAAGAACAAATCTGGTCCTATTGTTAATGAAGATGAGCATAAAATACAACCTAAAGAACAGTGTTTTTATAGTTCTGAAATGTACATGAATTCCTGGGTTTAAGTTGATTTACCCCTCTCTTTTCTCATACACCCTGTGCATACAGCCCTTTTAAAAATACTTACAAAATCATGTGTCCATATCCCCATTAGTATATGTCTCCTTCAAGGCCAGAACTGTGCCTTAGTCATCATTGTATCTCTAGCACACAGCAGAGATGAATACCCAGAAAGCTGAGAATATTGCATCAGTGTTGTAGAAAAAAAAGTCAATAACCTTTTGCTGCCAAAACTTCAATATATATTTGTCCAACACATTAAATTGATTTCCCCAAATATA